>CM076660.1:8414360-8561650 GCA_038496675.1 Rachycentron canadum | reverse complement strand
CGCCACCCCTCCACCCCCACTCTCATCCACGGCTCTTCAAGCAATGCTCATGCTTTCATATTAATTTTTATGACCTGCGCTTTGAGGAGGGTTCTCTCCTCGGCGCTGAGTTGCCTTTGGAAAATGTTTTTTAGATCCTGAGAGCTGCCTGACAGAATTCCCCACTGACTCCAGTATGCGCACTCTTGCTTGCAGCTGCAGGGCAATATATTCGGAGGCTTTGATGAGAGCCTGCTGGCACGGGCAGAGGCTCTGGCGGCTGCTGACAGCATTGTCTCTCACGGCAAGAGTCACCCGTTCAAACCAGACGTGACTTACCATACCATGAGCAGTGTCCCCTGCACCTCAGCCTCCTCTTCTTCCTCCACCACCGTGCCCATCTCCCACGTCCCCTCCACCATCGCCTCCCACCACCATCACCACCACCACCTCGGACAGACCCTGGAGGCCGGGGACCTCCTGGACCACCTCTCCACCAGCCTGGCCGTGACCGGGATGGGTGCTCCGGAGCCTCCAGGGATGACCACCACGGCACACCACCACCAGCACCCTCACCACCACCTGCAGACCATGGGGCAGCTGCACCAGGCGATGGCCACCATGGGCCACCCTCACTCCCTGTCAGTGCACGGCGGCATGGCGTGCGTCAACGACGTGGAGTCGGATCCCAGGGAGCTGGAAGCCTTCGCCGAGCGGTTCAAGCAGAGACGGATCAAACTCGGCGTGACCCAGGCGGACGTCGGGTCAGCGCTGGCCAACCTCAAGATCCCCGGAGTGGGGTCCTTGAGCCAGAGCACCATCTGCAGGTTCGAGTCCCTCACTTTGTCCCACAACAACATGATAGCGCTCAAGCCGGTTCTCCAGGCCTGGCTGGAGGAAGCCGAGGCTGCGTACCGGGAGAAAAGCAGCAAGCCGGACCTTTTCAACGGGAACGAGAGGAAAAGGAAGCGCACCTCCATCGCCGCGCCGGAGAAGCGCTCCTTGGAGGCTTACTTTGCCATCCAGCCCCGGCCCTCCTCCGAAAAAATTGCGGCCATCGCCGAAAAGCTGGACCTGAAAAAGAACGTGGTTCGAGTGTGGTTTTGTAACCAGCGGCAAAAACAGAAACGAATGAAATACTCTGCGGTGCACTGAGTTTCACATCATTAATAAAATAGCCTACTACATTTTTGATCGAGTGATTAATAATAGCCTAAGTAGCCTAACTAACAGGGATTTATCAACAGCTCTTCACTTCTCATCTGGGATTATCTCCTAAAAGACTTTTGGTTTGATTTAACCTTTGGTGTCACTCACTCTCCGTTGTTGCACTTTTCCCTTTTTGTCATTGATATGGGACTTACAGATGACTGTGTTATAGATCTGTGGAGGGAGGGTGGTGGTGTTATTATCATGTATCTTGCACAATGAGTATGAATTTTCAGTAAATTCACCCTGACAGTTGGTCACGTTTAGGGATATTAATTTAAAAAACAACAACAACAACAACATACACAGAGCTGTAGAGGCTGTGGGCTGTTTAGTTGTCAGTGTTGTTGTCGATGGAGGATAAAGGAAATAGTGGTTTTGTGTATTAATCTCTTTTTTTTTTTGTATCGCTGGTGGAGGTCAGAGCTCCACATCACTGTCTCACATACGCAGAAGTACATTATCACATCCTCACCGGCATTTCCACTTTTTCTTTTTTTTAATTTATCCATAAGACTGATGTGTAATGTGAATTCAATGATGAGAGAGTTAAAAAGAAGAAGAAGAAAAAAAAAATCACCCACCTTTTTAAACCAACACCACGACTTTTGGCAAATCTGCTCTCCTCTTGAACTATGTGGTCGTAACTTACGCACAAAAAGGAGTAATTGATGAACTCTTTCACAGGGTATGACACACTGAGTCTCTTTATCTTTAATAATTCAAAAAAAAAAAAAAAAAATACATGGAAATGACACCGTTATATATGAGGCACATCCGTGTGGCTTTTGGCTGCTGCTATATTTTAATATTTTGATGTGAACATGTTTTGGAGCATTGCAGGTGAGCTATATATTTATTATATAGCCCAGATATATAAACAGTATATAGGCCTACATCACCTAGTAACACCAAGTATTTATTTTTTCCTCACTCTTGATTTCACTTGAAAAATTAAAAAAAAAAAACAACAAATGTGTGAAGTTTTAAACTTAATAAATTATTGGTTATTTTCTAAAAAAAAAAAAAAAAAAATTCCTCTGAAGCAGCGACTTTGTTATTTTTGTGCTTTATTCACTTTCATTCTATTAAGTGTGAGACTGTAAAGGTGGTAGTTTACACTGACCTTTACTTTACGCTTGACTTGGGTCAAACGAGGAAAGGAGATGGAGGCGCGTGTTGTTTTCTGAACATCCAGCGGCACCGACGGGTGATAAAACCTTTGTAAAGTGTTTGTTGTGTCGGAACTCTTTGGGCTGTTTTATTCATGACCCCACCCTCCCACCCCCACAGACCTCTGCTGGGATTAAATATGTATTTGTCGTATATGATACAAGCACCGCGGGAAAATAAAGGGCCTCCATTTTCAGACCGCGCAGCGCAGCCTGCTGCTAATGGCCCCTTCCTCTCTAATTAGTGCACTTTTAATTATGGATGCCCTCTTGTCGCAGGGTTATGTCGTGCATGGGCTTTGAAATTATTAAGTAATGACGATGCAATATTAATTATAGGCTATATTGGTATAAAGCGCAGCAATGTGCAGGGGAGGTCAGATCGGGAAGCCTGCTGACTCTAGGGAGGGACGAGCTGGACACACTACAGGTGGACCGAGGAAAGACGGACGTTTAAGTACGAAGTTTATTTATTTATTATTATTATTATTATTATTTTTTGCTAAGGTGTAAGTATTTTTCCATTTACTATGTTTATTTTCATTTAATTTATATTTGATATCAACGGATCGTCGTTATGTTTATTTATTAATGTCTGATTAGGCCAAAGACATTATTATTATTATTATTATTATTATTGTTATAATTATTATCATTATTGTCGAACATAGGTTGGTGTTACTCTGAATTGAATTTAACGTCTCTCTCCCTTTTTTTTTTTTGTTTTTTTGTTTTAAAGTAAAACATCTTTATTCTTGTCGCTAAAATTCAATTTAACTCCATATTCGTGATTTTCTTTGCTTAGAATCCGATTCTGAATCTAATAAATAAATGAAAAAACAAAAATAATGCAAAGCTCCCGCCGGATCTCAGCCACCGTCAACATGGCCTCCGGTTGTGTGATTTTCCCGGTGAGACTGTGGAGGATCAATACGTTGCAATAACAACGGAAAACGGTTTGTGGCTCTTATTAATATTCCCTTTGATGCTGAGGGGTGATGAATTGTCATTACCTTCTCATTTGTTGTGTTAAATTCGGCTTTGCGAGGGGAGCGCGAGGTAAAAACAGCCTCTGTGTAAAGGGCCAGGTTTTTTTTTTTTTAACGAGGAAGTTTTTTTTTTTTTTTTAATGAATCGTATTTTAAAAGATTATTAATAAACTTTCTAAGAATGATAGTAATGGTTGTAAAGGCGCGGAAAGCCCCACATGTCGCTGCTGAATGAGGAGCTTCTGGTGTGAATTATTGATCTTTGGTATCATAACGCACCGGCTGCGTGGTAAGTTGAGCTGAAGGCTTGTGAGCGTTGGCAGCATGTGGCGACCGAGGGCCCCTCAATTATTCAGCAGCAGCTCAAAGGTATATTGCATTTTCTTGGGCAATATAATCGCGATGTGTTGGGTCTGCGCGCCAACCTGTGCGTCGGCCCGCGCGTAAAGGCGAGAGCAAGTTCAGATTCAGATCTGTCGAAGGCTGAGGCTGTTAAAACGGCCAGAAACGACGAGAATTAGGAGCCGATAGTGACTGAGACAGTGGAAATTAAATAATAATAATAATAATAATAAAAGACATACAAACAGAGAGAAAGAGAGAAGAGGGGTGAGAGCGAAATGGAGACGGTGTGTGTGTGTGTGTGTGTGTTTGCTGAAGATGTTTTCATGCAGGACAGACCATTTTTGACAGAATGGGGATGAAAGCTCTGTTTGATTGCTGAGGAATGCAGCCACACACACACACACACACACACACGGTCTGTTCAACCCCCACCGCGAAGACAAGACACCCAGAGCTCAATAATTCATCCGATGCCAGTAGCAACAAATGAAAGTGTGGCCAGAGAGTCTGCGCTCTCTGTTAGTCACCTTCTGTTATCATCAGAAGCCAAACGGGTCAGGACCGACACACTGCTCAGTGGATACACATACCTGTGTGCAACACGGGCATGGAGACACACACACACACACACTGAGCTTGTGTTACTCTTTGGAAACTTGAGGCCTGGGTGATGGGTGTCTTTTTAAGGTGTAGATCTGGAGCCATACAGCACCTGCATGGCTCCAGTTCCTCTCTCTGGTTTTTCTGGTGTGTGAAACCAGCAGATTGCGACTTGTGGCCACAGATATTAGTGATGGGAGAAGAGCACATTCACTGGAGTGCTGTGTGAAGTGGTATTGTCATTTTATGTGACTCCATATTTCTACTATAAAAATTTTATAGGTGCCCCCACTTGTTACTTCACAGATTAAGATCACATTTAATACAATGCATTCTTTTTCAGTAAAACTACACAGTATAAAATACTATAAAATCAGTTTTATTTATGCCATCTACAGATTAATACATTGGTGATAAATATCCATACATGTAATAAAGCCCGTACTTTCACTGATATACTTACAGTGTAAACTTAAGTGATAACACTTACTTGTAAGGGTGAGATCGTGTTTACTTAACTGAAAGGTGTGAATTAAACAATGGATTCATTTAAATCCTTTTTTTTTTTTTTTTAATCAGCACCATTATATTATGATCAGGGGTAATATGTAATATTTTTAGCTGTTGATAGCATCATCATTGCGGTACATTTTTCATAATATTTTTAGATTCTGAAGTCTAAAATATGATTCATTTAACAGGAACAAATAAAACAAAGTAAACAACCTAAATGTAAATTACAGTCTCGGCATAAATGTGCTGGCTGTTGTTAAGTATTTATTGCCAAATGTATTTAAAGCTGTTGTTTTTACAATGCTTACAAATGAAATCATCAGTCAGTCAAACAAATCAATGATTAAACACACTCATAAATTCTGTTAATGGCCAATGGCCTCACTTCACACAAGACTATTGGTCTGATCCAAGTGTCAGCTCTGCAGAGAAAACCTCTGTCATTGAGAAACATTTAGTCCCAAAGTCTGTGTGTGAGGTCAAGCTGTCTGCCAACTAACACACCATATATTATGCAGAGCCTATTGAGATATGCACACACACACACACACGAAGCGATGTAAACACACACAGAGAGAGAGAGAGAGATGGTAAGGGGATAATTGTGTACACTGCATTTCAGCACACATTAACAGTGATTACTCCATTTTTTCTTCACTGAGCTCTGCTGACGTGTGTATTTGTGCTCTAATTCCAAAAATACAACATGAGAGTGTGGAATTGAGAGGACATTATGTTAGAGACTCTAACATAAACTCACTCATAAGCACTTGCTTAATTCATTCAGCAGACCTGAGGAAGAAGTATTATACACCCCATTCATTATTCAAGTCTTCTCCATTATCAAAGTGCCCAGAGAAATAAGATTAGCCCAGCCAGAAATAACTCACTGTGGCGTGATTTTTTTTTTTTCCACAAAGCACTTAGTTGGTCAGGTGCAGGTCTGCACACAACCTCAGATCAGAGTATATGAACTTATAATAACAATAGTCTGCTGAACATAATAATCCTCTCCAAGAAAATGTGGGTGTTGTGTAGTGAGACAGAGGAAAGGCAGAAGGGAAGTGGAAAGAAGAGAGAAAAAAAGGAAAGGACTGTTGGAGTGAAGACCAGACAAAGGAAGGAGAGTGACAGCGAGGAAGAGAAAGAAAAAGCTGAAGAAAAAAGAAAGGAAGGAAATAAAATAGGAAGGGGAAGTAAGACTAAGGTAAGAAAATAAGGGGATGAAATGAAGTAGGAAGGTGGGTAAAAAGAAGGGGGAACTCAAGGGGAAATAACGTGATGGGGAAGGATGACAAAAGAGAAGAAAGAAAGAAAGAAAGAAAGAGAAAGAAAGAAAGAAAGCCTTGTGGTTGACATGTCTGTCATCATGACTATCTGGATTCAGTTCTTTTCATTTCTGACTTGATCATGTCAAGGTGAGTGCGTCTCTGTCGGCCTGAACAGTCTGACTGTAAACTTGTGTGACAGCACCCAGAGGAGCCACAGGCAGGAGCAGAGGCTACACCGCCCTGCACAGGAGGGCCATCATCCAGTCTACAGCCATGTCTGTTTACACACCTCCTTTATGGCCTCTTTTTTTATTGATTTTTTTTTTTTTCCCAAAAAACAGCAAATATAGAGCAATTCAAAAAAATCGGCTGGGCTGTGAAAACACACTCCCACATATATTTTGATATAGGAGCAAAATTAGGATTCTGCAGATGCACATCATGTTAAAATCTTTTTAATATTAATCCAAGATGACTAATTTATATTTCAGGAGTAATGGCCATGCTGCCAACAAGATATACCAGTCTGAGTTTTCAAAATCATTTTCAAATGATAGAGCAAAGGAGAGTTTGAAAAACCACAGTGTGATATTTCTGATAGCCTTGAGCGTGAAAAGCGTGTTCTCGGGGCAGTCAGAAGCAGCTTGGTGTTGACACGCTCCTTCACCCCAGATACTGTGCACTGACTGAGGGAGGCCACCAGGGAAAAAAACAATGGCAGCATCACTGTCAGTGAACTGTCTGCCTCTCTCTCTCTCTCTCTCTCTCTCCCTCCATGGTGCTGTGCCTTTGAAGATAGACATGAAAACCCGAGCCAGGCCACAGTGGGGCCCCCGAAGGAGGTCCCCTAGCAGATGCAGTCACACGCCCTCCCCATGCGTGCTCCCACTGGCCCCAGGCCCTGAAGACAGCCCCGAGGCTAATCGACCAGGAGCACAATAAAAAGCAGCGGAGGCAGCCGGTGCTTAGAGAGTGTGTCTGTGTGTGTGTTATGGATCAAGCGGAAGAGTGTAACATAAAGTTATTTATCAAGCTGCTCTAAACATCAATGAAGGTCCGGGATTAACGTTGTCTTTTTACACATCTAAAGAGATTTATGTTTACATGATGCTGGTCGAAGAGTAAAGATCTGTTGCTCTTGTTGTGAAGCGTTTGCCACAGAGATGGTTGGCAGCACGATACCCGCTGGTAGAACAGGTAGAAGAACAGAGCTGGTGTGATACTGTTGAATAACAGGCCTGGTTATATTGCCTAGGGGCGATTCAACTATATCTGCATACTTGCAAACATTCCCACAGGCGGGTTACATTGATGATTTGATGTCACAATGACAATATTCTCTGTAAGACAAACTAATAGTAACACAACAGGACTGAAATCAGTTGAAATATATACATTTAACAAACATTTGTTATCAGTGGTTGAAAGTACTAACCCACAAGTACAATGAAGTACAATTTTGAGCATTTTGCACATTTCATTCTAAACTATGTGATCTTTGTATAAAAAGGCAAATAAAACAGCTTTCTTGACCTGCTACAAAGTCAAAATATTGCTTAATATAAACATTGATGTATATGTAATACTAATTAAACTTTATGATACAGTAATATAGAAGTAATATTGTAATAAAACACTCACCAGGGACATCAGCATAATAATTAGTAGGTCTTGTGTTTTTGCTGGTAACACTTCTGTGCTTTAACTTCAGTGAGATTGTGAATGGAAGATTTATATTGAAGATGCTTCTCTTAATCGCTTAAAGGCTCTCAATACTTGTTCTGCTAGCATTTATCAGCCAGTGAGCATCCAGATCTCTTTAACACAGTGTTAAATTGATCTGAGAGTTTATTTGTCCTTTGCTCCTTCAAGGAAAAACATGGGAGGGAAGGGTATAGAAAGTATTGAGAATATTGCAACAGTTCTATAAAAAGCACAGTTGAAAAGGAGAGTAATTCTCTTTATTTAGTAATGAGGAAGCCACGGTTCAGTAGCGCACATACACACCAGCTCAATGCCACACAGAGACCCAACCACCACCAAGAGCAAGTCTCCCCATAGCTCTCACATTGCATCAAGTCACTGAGTGACGGGTACATTGTCTAAGGCAAGAGGGAAAAGAGTGGTGAAACATGTTCCTTTCAGAGAACTCCGCAGTCAGTAAGGGAACCAGCTCACCACAGCCAGGCAGAGAGCATCTACACAGATGTATTTCTGGGGCGCCCCGATTGGCTGAGTGCACTCCACGAAAACAGGGTTCTTTAGAAGTTCTCTGTGAGCTGAATGATTTACAAAATCATAAATATTTGAGTAATCATTTGAACTTCTAAATGTTTCTGCATTGCTATTTCCAGACCTGCTAACACGTAGATGGCACCTCATCATATGGTTCCCCCAGGGTGCTATTGAAAAGTAAATGATCAACTGATCGGCTAAGTTAGAAAAGGAAATTCAATGTCTATAAAATGAAAGTCAGAACCCAAGACGAAGTGTTGGGGTGAAATTTGTGTTCAAGACCGTGAGTTTAAAAGAGCACAAATATGAGTCAGAAACACTCAAGTCTGTCAGTAGTTTGAAGAACCTCAATGGAAAAAGTATAAGTAAATGACACACAGCACAAACTATTTCCATATAGCGTTCATGAAGAATTAGACTTATTTATTCTGGAAACACTTTATAATTAGATATAAATACAATATAGTAGGATTACAATAAATATGTAGTTCAAATTTTTAACAGTCAAAAACATGCAGGTGTGTTTGATAGATTCAGATAAATTACAACAATATCAATAAATAACACCTGTACACAACAACGTTCAGTGTTGTACTTCAATTATTCCAGTTTCTGACCCGGACACATTTCTTCACATGTTGAAAAAATAGGGATACATTCTCTTCATTATTTTTCTTAAGTACTGCCGATGTACACTTCGCCTGAAAAATAGACATGTGGTCAGCACACAGATTATTTCATTTGTCTTTGTCTATCTAAACAAAAGAGTGTGGTAGTCTATACTCTTTTGTAAAATCTTTATGTCACATTTAACAGATAAACACAGCTCTCAGTTCTTACCATTTTGACAGAATTGTAACTGCTCACGGTTCTAGTGAGCTTCTCTAAGTCTTTGCAGGGGATTTTAGCTTGATTCAGAATATTTTGCACTTTGCAGAAGAATCTTTCCTGTGAAAAACATAATAACCTTAAAAACATAAACAAGACAAACAGCAAAAAAAAAAAAAAACGAAAAAAAAAAAAACAAAGAAAAAACAAAACAAAAACATCCTTCTAAAATATCCAACATACATGTGAGTAAATTCTCCTCCTAAGATTTCTTAAGCATTCAGCTTTATGCTTTTATTAAAGTCTCACACAAAGTCTGAATGTGTTATTATACATGTGCAGTTATGTAATGGAGTAAAAGTATTCTACTGATAAATCAAATAATTTATCTATACAAAAAATAAAGCAGCCACAGGTAGTTATGTAAAGGGACCATAGCTTTGCAGGAGATGCCATTGAGGGCAATGTCCTTTGTAATATGTCTATGAGTTATTATTATTTTTAGGTCAAAATCTCCATGAATGAAAGGAGTTATTATTCAGTGTTAGAATTACTGGTAGTGTGAATGCTTTGAAACCACACTAAGAGCAGAAACATGTTTTTTACTATGGCAGTAGTAACATTTCCTTTGTTGAACTCAGCACAACTCAACTATAACCAATAATCTTTCAAGAACAGAACATTCTGCTCACCTTACATCCATTCTGGCCTTCAGTCAGATTCCTTACACGCTCTACAAAGAAATCCTGTGGCACATGTTTGAATAAGGAGTTAAAATAGCAGTGTTGGCTTTTTTTTCCCAGACATAAAATGTTGAAACATGACAGAACAATAAATGGTTTCCAAAATAAGTCAAGAAAATTGTTAAATAAAAAGTTTTTACCTCTGTGAGAGATGCTCTGCAGCTTTCAGACAGCTCAAATATACTATTCAGGATGTGAGACTCAGCCTTGGAAACAGGTGTGGCAACAGCTGGATTGACCAGCAAAGCAACAGCAGACACCAGCAGAAACATTGACTTCATGATTACAGCTTTTTGCAAGAAGCCTTTTGAATCGATCATTCTGAGGTCTTGCTTGACAACACAATATTTATACTTGCTTTGCCTACACCATGACTTTTCACTCCATTACAAAGAAAATGATATCCTCCTAGGTTTTAAGATAAGATGTGACCGATTATTGCGTGGTTAAGTTTCTCTGAAATTAATCTATAGGTTGGTTGCCATACAAGTGGAAGAAAAAAAATTCAAACAAGCACTTTGATAGTTCATAGCCTTGGAGTTTCCAAAGTGACACATCAAAACATAATGAGTTATGGTTATCTTAATGAATGGAAAAAAAGTGAAAAACTGCTGTATAACTGGAACTCACTGATATATTACAGCTGACTGATAACCTGTAAAATAAAAATAAATGAATAAATGCTGAATATGTCTATATTACTACGTGTATTCAACAGTATTTGGGTTAAAATTGTGCTGTGGGGAACAAACATGAACATAGAATGAAGAAAAATGTGTCTATTTTTCCTGGTATCAGCAGTTAAAAATTAAAAATGTTACGATTAACTATTTTAAAGAAATTTGTCATATTTATGGCAAAGAAATTCAAGTTTAAAAGCTGGATTCTCATTATCAAATACAGTAAAATGCAAAAAAGATGACCACCTACTGTTTACTACAACTACAGATTTATTAATTAATTCTTTATTTCAATGCAATAAAGCAACATGATTTAAGTTTAACCTCTAGCACGGACTTCATTGTATGCCACTAATGGATTAATCCACTAGGGGGCCCTCTGACCCCTAGTGGCTGCAGGTGGCCCCTGATGTCCTGTCTCATGTAGGTTTACTTTGTGTTGAATTATTTTGGTGTAATTCAAACAAACGTTATGTAGGAGAATGTACCATACACAGTACTAATTGAAATAAAAAAAAACAAAACAAAAAAACAACTTTCATAACATGCCTCAGTTAATGTTGAAGTGGTACATTCCTTAAAGTATTTGGACCACAGACCAACTGACACACAGTGAATGTACAGAATTTGAGGCCTCTGGTGGTCTTGGGGACCAGGTATTCTAGGGCCAGGTATATAATCCTGCCATGATGCCACAGAGACAAATCTGTAAAGTGTGCCTATGGTGATTAACATACACTGCTCACAAAAAATTAAGGGCAGTTAAATCACACATCATTACTTGATAAACAAATTATTCAAATGAAACTCTAATGTACCTCTTCAGGTACGTTTTTTGTAATTTGTCAAGAACAAAGTGATGAAACAAATATCAACCCGCTAATTTTTGATATGATCGTGAATCCAGCCCTTAAAGTAAAAAAAAAAAAAAAAAAAAAAAAAAGAAATCCCAGGCTGATGCAACTTGTGTGATTCTTCATCACAGCAACTCATAATCACTGACTCAGCAGTGTGTACAATCCCCATGTATCTGTATGCACTGCCAATTACGTCTGGGCATGCTCCTGATGAGTCAGCTGGATGATGTCCTGGGGGATCTCCTCCCAGACCTGGATCAATGCGTCAGTGAGCTCCCAAACAGTCTGTTGTGGTATTGGTGGCATTCAATGCACAGAAAGATAATATCCCATCCATAGGTGCAGAATTGGAGTTCATTCAGGGGAACGTGAGGCATCAATGATATCAATGCCTTCGTCATTCAGGAACTGCCTAAACTCTGTGGCTACATGAGGCTGGGTATTGTCATGCACCAGAAGGAACCCAGGGCCCACTACACCAGCGCAAGTCTGACAATCGCTCTTAGGATTTCAGTTGGCTATGACATGGAGGTCTGTGCAACTCTCCAAGGATATGCCTCCCTAGACCATCACTGACCCACTGCCAAACTGGTCGTGATGGCAGCAAAACATTCACCAAGGTGTTTCCAGTTAGGGCTTCCTCTTTCACGCCTGTCACACATGCTCAGTGTGAGTGTGAGGCAGTGGCGAACCTGCCAATTCTGGTGTCCTCTGGTGAACGCCAATCAAGCTGTGTGGTTCTGGGCTGTGAGCACAGGCCCCTCTAGAAGGCTTTGGGCCCTCATGCCGCCCTCATGCAACCTCTTTGACTCTCGACTCTGCTCTTGAGACTGTACTGGGAGACACGGCAAACCTTCTTGCAACCGCATGTATGGATGTGCAACCCTGGAGGGGCTGGACTACCTGTGGACCACCTGATTTGGCTGCAGGTACCACCTCATGCTACCAGTAGTGAATGGGCACAAGAAAAACACAAAACTAGAGAAGAATCAGTCAGGGAGAATGATGAGCCAATTGTCTGTGGCACACGTATTGCCTCTTCATTGCACCTGTTGTCACTTTCATTTGCAACAAAGCAGGTGACATTGGTTCACAATCATGTGCTACCAAAATGGACAGATTACTGCCCCTGAAGTTTAAATGATTTGTTATGTTATAATGTGATGATTTTTTTGAGCAGTGTATATCAAAAGACTTGACTCAGAACCAGAAACTATCACTGTAGCAGCAGATTTGTCTTCTGATAATTCTGCAAAACAATGACTGATGGCATTTTCTCTCCCTCTAAATCTTTATTATATTGATACATGACAAAGGCAGAAGTTGACAAGGAACATAACTGTGTAGGTGACTTGAGCGTTCCTTTCCTGAATACTGAGAAACATTTTGTCTATCATCTAGCCTACTGATGAAAATCATTTATGTGGTTTGAAAGCAGGAGAGTGATAGTCATGTAAGTGACACAGCTTTTTTTCCGATGCCATGCAGTATGACTGGTATAAAACCAAACCGCAAAGACATAAAAAAAAAAAAAAACCCCAACTGAGCACAAAATTCATTATCGATCCATCTGGCCTTCTCCATCTTATGTACATAATTTCATATGCAACAAAAGTCAAACTTATTACCCTCGATATAAAGGGTGCTAGATGTCCAAGGACCACAAGTGGATCATGATCAAAACTTGAATGAGGTAAATATTTTTTATGATAAATAGTGTTTAAAAACCAGGTCTCTAGAGAAAAGAGATGGACCACAGCACCATCAAGGTGAGCTAAGAAGGAAAAGTCATTTGGTCAGTTTTTATTTTAAAAATACAATTATATTATAAAGATATTTTATCTCTATCTTTATATATAAACAACTTGTTTTAATTAATCTAGAAATCAGAGATCTAGTGGAATTTAAGTAAAGATATTTTAATGCTGCTGCTAAATATACAAATATGTCAATTCTCAGCAAACAACTGATTTTAGGATGATTGACACAGGTTAAATTGAAGTTGAGGTGTATTCATAAACTGTACTTTGTATAGTTTAATAGAAAACTTATGACATTTTTATTTTGCAAGAGGTCAAGTATTTTTTTAAATGACTAAATGAGAAATGATGACCTTTCAAAAGTACATCCTCAACAATTGTTGCAAAATATAGAAAAAACAACAATGAAGTGTCTTGGCACAAAGTATTTCCATACACACTACACTCGTGGGCAACAAGATTTATTTTTCTGTAAACATATGTCAATAGGATTACAATAAATATTTCATTCAAATATATAAAACAGCCTGAGCTTATGTTATATACAATGACAAAAAAATAAATATGTGGGTCCATATTTTGTTTTCTGCTTGGGAGGCAGTTTAAGCCAAGACCCTTTATAAGTTGCTACAGTGACTGCAGTACTCATCTAAAAACAGCTAAGTGAACACATGGAAGTAAATATTTGGATTATTTTTTACATTGTGCTGTAGTTTACTGTTGTGCTATCTTGAACTACGCTGGCTGTGCTTCTATCAGAGGGACAACATATAAATTAGCTTGAAGATAATGCAGCACAAATCAAACATTGTAATGCAACATGTATTTAGTCACTCTTAAATAAAAACAATACTATACCAATACCATAATAAAGACAACACAGTAACAACTCATTTTACCAAACTGCACAATAAAAAAAAAAAAAACACAACCTAAATCATTTTTTATCTCTAATTGTATCTATTAATGATATTCTGTGTCATTAACAATGTCAACTTTTTGAAATGAAAAGTAATTTTCTAGTTTCTAAAAAAAAAAAAGCCTGAAAGCTCAAGTGATTCACTTTGACAGTTGTGTCACAGGTCTGGCAGGTTCTCAAGGGTTGTGGTCGCCGTGGTAGTTTCTCTGCTTGATACATTTGCAGAGATAATGCATCATCTTAGGTATTTGAATTTCGATTGCTGTTGATGGCACGTCCTTTAGTAATTCTTTGCAGGATACCTGAAAGACAAGAAGTTGTGTTGGTTCATTATCACTGCCTTTGCTTTGTTAATGTAAAAGGTAGAGTGCGGAAGCCTTTGTATAACTGATGTCTCTCGATGACAAATGTGAAATCAAAGGGAATTCTTACATTTCTGTGACTGACAAACATCCCCAGGTTTCTCACGAGCTCCTCCTCTTCCTTCTTTTTAGTGATGTTTTCATGCTTATGCAGGATTTCGTAGACTTTGCAGAAGAATTTATCCTGAGCGGAACAAAAGCAAAAACACATCAGCTTTGAAAAATAAACCTTGCACACTCTTACTGTAATACTATGCAAAATGGTCATTTCTATTTTCATTGCAATGTGCTCTTAAAAGTTGTCGTGTTTGGTTCCTGGCAGTAAATATAAAACTAACACAAACCTAGATCAAAATACTAGTGTAATTACAACAAAGACAGTGGTTTCACCCAACACTACAGCTTTTGAACTACATGCAACAACACTTCAAAAACATAATCATCTTCTCACCCCACAGCCGCTTTCATACAGATGCTGCACATCCTCCACGTAGAATTCCTGCAACAAATAATAGAAAAATCTGATCATTTATGAAGTCAGGCTCTTTTTTTCCTGTAAGGTGCCAATAACACAAAATAACAAATGAATTGGCAAGAAAACAGTTTCTCAGATGAGCTCTTACCTGAGCAAGAGATTCGTTGTACTTTTCAGCAAGATAAAAGACACGCCTTAGGTTAGGGTGAGGATTGGCAACAACTGGACTGACCAGCAGAGCCAGAGCAGATACCAGCAGAAGCATCGTCATTGTCATCTTCATGACACTACTTCGTTGTCAACCTGGAAGAAACTATATCGAGATGCCTTTGGACTGATGCACCAATTGTAAGCTATGCAGCTCATTCTGAGGACTTGGCTGAGAACAACAGATTTATACTTGCTATGCCCACGCCTTTGCTACGCGTTTCCCCTCGATACACAGAGATAAGGTTTTGTGGTTGATCAGCAACCTTACCAAAACTGCGCTGTTTCTCTGAACTCAGTCTGTCAATTTTTTTTTTTTTTTTTTTTTTAAACAAACAAGAAAAAACTAAGTCATATACCGATGTCCTTCACAAGACGTTTAATGGCAGGTGGCAAACATGGAAACAACTAAAAATTTCAAAGCAGCCACTGCTGGCCATCAGATGGATACCAGACATTTTGGAAACACAATCCTCAAAATGACAATATTGAAGAGCCAGCACTTTTCAAATATTCATAGACAGAATTACACATACTCAACTTAGTAGATAGCTCAGGTTATAACAGCATGGAAGCTGTTTACTAGGATCATATATTCAACTGTCAGTTTGTTAAATGTTTTTGATTTGTGGTGTCATCTAAAGAACCTCTGAACAAGATTCAGATTTTTGTAGGCACTTCATCTACTGCATCTTTGGTGAAATGGAGGATGTAATAAGTAAGTTTAGTTTATTGAACAATGACATTGAAATTGGACATTATCAACACAGTTTGCTGCCACAGAGTTGAAATTTATTTCCAACTGGACAGAGAAAACCCACGTGTCAGAGATTTAACATTATGTTCAGGTGATGAATAAATAAAGCTCTGTTGTAAGAGTGGGCAAGGTTCAATATTTTCCAGACAGTTATTAGAAGGAGGCACATGTGCATGTATTTTCTCATGCATGCAAAAACCCTGGCTGACTAGCTGAAACATTGTATTATTACCATTTTTAAACTAAGTTAACTACATATGAAGATTGAGAGTTACTGTGTTATCTCCACAGTTTTAGAAAGTCATTTTTCTGCTCAGTGGAGATAGGATGAGAGGGAAGTGATGCTGCACTTTGTGATTTCAGAGTTCTGGTCCTGGTTCTTACGGATACGGTAGAAGTGTTCGATGTAGCTGGATCGCCCCAGCAGCTCCACAAAGTCCTCGTCGTGGGTGATGATCAGCAGCTGGAAGTTGCGCTGGCGCAAGCGACTCTTTATGATTCTGGGTAGAAGAATATACAATTAAAATACTGTAGTTCACAATATAATATGTAAGCAAACATAACTAAGTGGCTAGAAAATGATTAATCTTCTGTGTATTCATAATAAATTTCTACCTCTATGCATCTAGTAACCATGTTCAGATGGCTCTGGCTAAAATGCAAAGTTGTATGGTAAATAAAGAGCTTTCTGTGAGAGAGAAAAGCAAATAATTTGCTGCTGTGATGATTCAGATTTATAGAATTCAAAAGCAGCACAGACAGTTTTGCATTGTCTTGCACTTTCTAGTTTGTATTTCCTCTTCTTTGATGTGGACATGTTGCTATAGATAAAGGTAAGCAGCCTTGTGCATTTTATTGCTGCAGAGCTTTTATCAGTCTAATTATGGCTTTGAAATCAAAACAGGAGATATAGATCTTGAAGTTTCTAAATCACAGACATGTCACAGTCTCTACTGTGTGGATTTTTGTACTTCTATCCTTGTAGTGTGTGTCTCTGAAAATCAGGAACTCTATACTTGTGGGGTCTGACAGCTTTGTGGCATCCGAAATGCTGGATGCCAGGCTGTTTGAGGGTCGAAAGTTTTATGGTTAGGGTGAGAAGTAGGTTATGATGGTTGATGTTATAGTGAGGGGCTAGGCGATGCATTACGCCAATTATGGAACCCCACAAAGATAATTGTAAGGTGTGTGTGTGTATGTGTATGTACTGACTCGACAAGGGCTTGTGCCAGTGATTCAATGTTGTCCCGGTCCAGGTTGGTGGTGGGCTCATCCAGGGCAAGGATCCCACAATTCAGACAGAAGGTCTCTGCCAGTGCTAGACGGATGATCAGGGATGCCAACACCTAGACACACACCAACATGTGCACATATTTTCATTTACATAAGAATTTACTGGAAAACCTATAATTTTATTACACATATGACATATTTGTGTATACAAATACTTTTCTGGCACCTTTTGACCGGCACTGCAGCGTCCTCTCATGTCCAAAGCCGTGTCGCCTTTCACCATAACTACTCTATAGTTGTAAACCCTCCGCTTCGCTCCAGCAGACGGGCTCTCATCCACATCAGACCTGATCTCCACATATTCAATATCTGGACAATGGGAAGGAAGGACGAGTGAAACATTGACAGGAGGAGGGCTGAGGGAGGACTAGATGTGAACACAAACAGTACATAGAAACAGAAATAAGAGAGATGCACCTTGACCCCTGTAGGTGCTCCGCCACAGGTCTCTAATAATCTTGTTGATTTCATCCATCTTCATACTGTGGAATTTCATGATTGTTCTGAGGGAAAAAAAAAAAAAGGTACAAACCCAATAAAATCATTGGATATAAATATCAAATTATACATCAAACAGTATAAAATATTTTCATTGTATAGAAATGTTTAAATAGTCCAAAAAGGCTATCAAGCATTGTCTATATCTATACTTATGTGCTTTAGCCATTAATTTCCCCACAGTCAACAATGAGAACATCTGCTTCTTGTCAAGAAGAACATGTCAAGAAGTACAAATGAAAATTTATGTCACTTGAATGTGACGTGGTGCAGCAGAGTGAAGGATGTGAAGTGAAAGAACAGGATATAAATGTGTAAATTACACAGATGAGACGCAACCGTGTGGTTGGTTTGCAAGTGGACATGCGCTGACCACACCACAGTGTGCACACATTGCATGCATTACTGCTTAACTGTCTTCCAACATTAAATTATTTTCTGATTATTTCAGTCACAAAACTAAAACGAAAGCAAACTAAATCCATCTAATATTGACACATGACAATGATAATGTATCAATATATCAATGCAACTGGATGTTGCTTTCCTGCATACCAAGAAGCATTTTGTCTACAATCTACCAAATTGATGTGAAACTGTAATGTGGTTTGAAAACAGCAGAATGATAACAGTATACCCAACAGTGCTACTTACAAACTCCATATATGGTGGATGAATAGACGAACCATGAAGAAAAGCTAGAGGGAGTAGAGCAGTCCTTATCCATCCATCTGACCTACAACATCTTATTTACATAGTGCTTATGCAGCAGAAGGAAGTAATGGCTTATGACTTCCTATTGCAAGTGTTTCGGTACCAAGAAGTATAACACAACTTGGTCATGATCAGAAGAATAGAGTGATTTCATATTTAAAATACAGCACATTGCTGACAAGCCTATAAAAAAATATTCTCCTTTTCTCCTTTATATGTTTTATTGTTAAGGAGACTCTGAGAATTAAGTAACATTCATACTTGGGCTGCACAATTAAATGGAAATATAATTAAAATTGCAATATGGCCATGCATAATATTCAAAGAGAAGAAGCTGCAAAAAGAAAATTGCAGAAGCTGCTAGTTTTTTGATAAAAAAGTAAAAAAAAACAAAACAAAACAAAAAACAAAAAAACAAAAACCACAAAAAAAAAAAAAAAAAAAAAAAAAAAAAAAAAAAGGTATTGTTAGCAGCATTGGCTTTGTGGTACTACAGAGACGCCCCTGGCCTGAAAATCATATTCTCCAGACGTAACAGAACATTTGTGTTTGGTACAAGACCCAACAAAAATCACATCATTCCTATATTTTTTTTTCTGTGAAAATGAAACACAAAGATGATCATTCCAACTGAAATTGCAATATCTGCCAACATTATGAGTTTTTTTTTTACATGCCACAATAAGACTTTTTTGCAGCCCTAGTTCATACTAGCTTTTGAATCTATAGACTGTGTGAAGGTAACATAGGGCTTCAGCATTCAGAGTTCATCAAGTTGAAAGAGCATCTTCCAAAGTTACGGTCTATTTAGTATGGCGTTCTCTCCCTGTCTTCCTCTGGTCAGTGTTTCTTTGCTGAGCTATAGTGAAGATTTTGTATAACAAAGTGGGAATTTCTGACCAAAAAGACCATTTTTAGATCATTTTTCAGTAACCATGCAATATGATATCATCTGCCAAGGCCTTCCTGGCAGACGACTGTCACATCAAAAGAGTTTAGAGACAACATCCTTATGCTTTGAGGTCATTTTAAGGACATATAATTATAGAAGTGGCCATATTGGTCTCTGGTCTTACTGAAAATAGGCATTGATATAACATTGATATAATAGAGTACAACTTGTGAGATCCCCATCACTCACCTGAATAAAGTGCAGTAAATCATACAAGTAACAGTGTTACACATTAAATCTTAGTTATAGGGGGCTCGCTGAAAGATCTCCTCAGCCAATAAGAACGTAAAATCAAGAACATGTCATTTTTGAAGACCACGTCTGATCAATGCAGGTTCTACCACTGCTTCGCTTTTATCTTTTACCTGGGGAAGACCATCTGCGGTTGAAATGTCATATCCATGTGTCATGGCGTGTCTTCTTTTTTTTCCACATAGATAAATTGTTCTTTAAGTTTCTGTCACTCTTCATGATTAGTCTAATATAAATATAGATTAAAAATAAATATAACACTTATGCATGTTTTCACCCAGTAAAGTTTGCTGCATTAAAACTCCTACATGTATAACTTCCTGAAAAAATGCACTTAAATCAAAGTAAATCCAACTTGTTACTAATGACTTCTGCACATCAGACATCAGTTTGTTACTGCAACTCTGCAATGATTGTTGCGCTTTTGCTCTGTTGACCCAGTAACCTAGAAGCCTGAAATATTTTCAAAGTTTCCAACACTTGATGCAAGAATTTGAATATGTCTGAACATTAAGTGTGAGACTGTCACATCCACGAGTTTGCCCTATTATGCAAGTGGATGCCAAGGCAAATTTGTTTCAAAATCACAACATCTTACCATGAAACCATCTTCTGTGTATACAGACAGAAACTGTGATCTGGATTTCATGTCTGCTGGAAGACTGCTAGAGAACCTGCTTTCAATCTTGATAACAGAGCAAACACTGGTGACTTCACTAACCCACACACGGGTAAATGATAAGTTCATGTTCTGTTCTCTTCTCAGATGGTATCAGGGATGGTGACCTTAGACTCCCTCAATGAGGCTCACTAATGCCTTTCAACTTCTGTTAGTGTCTCCAAAAAGGACAGAAAAATTCACCATGATTTCACATTATGATTTAGATCAGATTTCAATTTTCTGTGTGTATTATATGAATTTTCACTGTAAAAGCATGAACAGAGGCGTTAAGGTCTGAGTATTAGATAATAACCTATTGATGTTTCTTCATCCAAACTGTAATTTCATTTTGAAATTGAAACTCCTCCAGTACAGATGTACATTGTCATACTACGTAACCCTGCTGGTAATAGTCCAATTATCAAAAAAAAAAATAAAATAAATAAATAAATAAAATAAAAATTACCACTGCAAACGTAAGACTGATACCACATAATGATGTCAGTGATATTAAATTACATTACACTTAAGAAATGTATAGTACACCAATAAGCCATAACATTATGACTATCTGCCTAATATTGCACAGCTCTGACCTTTTGAGAATCCAGCATATCCCCCAGATGCTGACTGGATTGGGGAATTTGGAGGCCAAGTCAACACCTTCAAATCATCATTGTGTTCCTCGAACCATTCCTGGACCTTTTGTGCAGCGTGGCAGTGTTATCCTACTGAAAGAGGCCCCTGCCATTAGGGAATACTGTTTCCATGAAGGGGTTTACTTGGTCTAAATTTAGGTAGGTGGTACGTGCCAAAATAACATCCACATGAATGGCAGGACCCAAGGTTTCCCTGCAGATTATTACATCACACTACCTCCACCAGCTTGCCTTCTTCCCATAGTGCATCCTGGAGCTGACTTCCCCAAGTAGGCAACACAAACGCAACCAGCCATCTACATGATGTAAAAGAAAACCTGATTCCTTATACCAGGACACCTTCTTCCTTTGCTCTGTGTCGCAGTTCTGATGCTCACATGCCCATTGTAGGAGCTTTTGGTGGTCGACAGACCTGACCGGTCTAAGTCTATGCAGCCCCATACACAACTGAGAGGCACTGTGTTTTCTGACACCTTTCTATCAGAACCAGCATTAGCAGTTTGGGCTACAGTAGCTTTTCTGTTGGATCAGACCAAATGGGCCACCTTTAGCCCCACAGGCATCAATGAACTTTGGCCGCCCATGACCCAGTCGCTGGTTCACTGGTTTTCCTTCCTTGGACCACTTTCAGTAGGTACTGACCACTGCAGACTGGGAACAACCCACAAGAGCTGCAGTTTTGGAGACTCTGACCAAGTTGTTTAGCCATCACAATTTATTAACAAAGTCACTCAGATCTTGATGCTTTCCCATTGTTCCTGCTTCAACACATTAACTTAACTGTTCACTTGCTGTCTAATACTGTGGCTTGCAAAAGTATTCATACCCCTTGAACTTTTCCACATTTTGTCATGTTATGAACAGAAACAAATATATTTTAATGGAATTTTATATGAAAGACCAACATAAAGTGGCACACAATTGTGAAGTACAAAGAAAATTATACATGATTTTAAAATAAAAAAAAAAAAACTAAAAAGTGTGGTGTGAAAAAGTATTCAGCCCCTTTTCTCTGAGTGCAACCAATTGCCTTCAGAAGTTGCCTGATGATTGCTGAATGATCTAATGTTCAGAGTCAACCTGTGAGTAATCTAATCTCAGTACAAATACAGCTGTTCTGTGACGGCCTCAGATGTTTAAGAGAATATTGGGGAGCAAACAGCATCATGAAGCCCAAGGAACACACCAGACAGGTCAGGGATAAAGTTGTGGGGAAGTTTAAAGCAGGATTAGGCTATAAAAAGATTCCCCAAGCTTTGAACATCTAACGGAGCACTGTTCAATTCATCATCCGGAAATGGACAGAAGTATGTACTGCAAACCTACCAAGACACGGCTGTCCACCTAAACTTACTGGCCAAACAAGGAGAGAACTGATCAGAGATGCAGCCAAGAGGCCCATGGTGACTCTGGACAAACTGCAGAGATTCCTGTGGAATCTGTCCACAGGACAACTATTGGTCGTGCACTGCACAAATCTGGCCTTTATGGAAGAGTGGCAAGAAGAAAGCCATTGTTAAAAGAAAACCATAACAAGTCCCATTTGCAGTTTGCCAGAAGCCATGTGGGGGACACAGCTAACATGTGGAAGAAGGTGCTCTGGTCAGATGAGACCAAAATTGAACTTTTTGGCCTAAATGCAAAATGCTATGTGTGGCGGAAAACTAACACTGCACATCACTCTGAACACACCATCCCCACTGTCAAACATGGTGGTGGCAGCATCATGCTCTGGGGGTGCTTCTCTTCAGCAGGGACAGGGAAGAAGGTCAGAGTTGATGGGAAGATGGATGGAGCCAAATACAGAGCAATCTTGGAAGAAAACCTGTTGGAGTCTGCAAAAGACTTGAGACTGGGGCAGAGGTTCACCTTCCAGCAGGACAACAACCCTAAAAATAAAGCCAGGGCTACAATGGAACGGTTTAAAACAAAACATATTCATGTGTTAGAATGGCCCAGTCAAAGTCCAGACCTAAATCCAAATGAGAATCTGTGGCAAGAGCTGAAAACTGCTGTTCACAAATGCTCTCCATCTAATCTGACTGTGCTTGAGCTGTTTTGCAAAGAAGAATGGGCAAAAATTTCAGTCTCTAGATGTGCAAAGCTGGTAGAGACATGCCCAAAAGACTTGCAGCTGTAATTGCAGCAAAAGGCGGTTCCACAAAGTATTGACTCAGGGGGCTAAATACTTTTGCACACCACACTTTTCAGTTTTTGTAAAAAAAATGTAAAAAAAAAAAAAAAAAATGTAAAAAAAAATTAAAATCATGTATAATTTTCTTTGTACTTCACAATTGTGTGCCACTTTGTGTAGGTCTTTCACATAAAATTACAATAAAATATATTTATGTTTGTGGTCGTAACGTGACAAAATGTGGAAAAGTTCAAGGGGTTTGAGAACTTTTGCAAGTCACTGTATATCCCTCCCACTGACAGGTGCCATTATAATGAAATAACAATTATCTGTTATCATTTTAAGCCCTGGTTTTCCCCCCTCTCTATCGTGTTATGATGAGAAAAGATACATGCAGTGCAGAGTTAAAATTCATTACTACTGACGTGTCTTCCTGATTAAGACTCTATCCACCTCCACACAGGAAACTGCAGAAACACGCAATTCCTTTACCACAGATATCACTACTTTGCCTGCTGTCAAAGTAAAGGAAAGAGTGAAGTGTGTAGAATAATACACGACAGGTAAGGTTGTGCTCACTGGAGATCTCTGAGGCGGATGCTGAGTGACCTGTAAGTCAGTTTTAACTTAAGAGTTTAATCAGAACACGATGATGATGATGATGATACCCGTCCTTTCGATGAGAGCTAAAATCAGTTCATTAGAGTTGGTGCCATTGGTACCAAATTTATATATGAACTAGGTGCATCTGCCACCATCTAGAAGCCTAAAGCACATTAAAAATCATGCACTGATTTGTGTTTATGCCAGCAGAACACAACCCAGTCTTTGGATGTACAGTGTGCAGATGCATATTTTTTTTTCCAACCACTGACTGCACTGCATGAATCTCTCAATATGACTGACACCTTTGCATTTTGCACACCATTCAACATATTAAGCACAATCATATTGACATCCAACTCCAACTTCAAAAACAACAAAAAAAAGCTTGGTCGGTGGATCTGATGTTCTGGGGGCATGGGCAGAGCATGGGCAGAGTTTCACCAAACATGTGCTAAGTGAATTTGTCTGTGGACTGATACTTTCATACTCTATGTGATTTATTTATGATGATTTATTTATTTACATAGACCAGCTTTATAATAAAATATCTCACTTTCTACAACACGGGATCTGTAAAACCCCTACTCCACATAGATACCACATAGTTCTTACTATACTCCTACTACTGCTGCATCATCACAGTGACCCCGATTACCAGATGTAAAATGCTTAAACACCCCCATGTCTTGACCTAATGGAGTAATCAGAAATGACATCACTGTTTTCCCACAATAAGCAATGTGACTTTCTAGCTAGCTCAGTTTAGAAACTTTGTGGTGGATAAGATAACCTCACTTGAAAGGGATAAGTGCCTACATCTCACAGTTAAAACTGCACCTGACCAACACTGCTACTTGTAAGCACAAACATGCTTCAACAAATTAACTTAACTGTTAATTTAACTACAGCAGATACTGCATGTCTGATTTTTTTTTCATGATTCCAGTACAAAACGCTCACTAAAGTATTTTTGCTATTTTCTGTACTTTTAATAAATTGGAGAAGTGCAATCTGCGCTAAAACACACATGTATGTACTCCAACCATGTCTCCATGGTTTGACTCTGATATCACTGACTCAGATCTGTTTCACTTTGTGTAACTGCATACGTAGACAGATGTTCCCAGAGTGACGTCTTCTAATACTTCCACCGTTTCAAATGAAAATTCTCAGTAACTGGTCTGTGCTTTTAAGGTAAATGTAGCTCATAATTCCACCCCCTTAAAAAAAAAAAAAAAAAAAAAAAAAAAAATCACTACTAAAATGAAGAACTGAGCTTCAATAAAATCCCTGATTTGTTAAACTTGAAGTGGATTGAAAATTACTTTACAGTGAATACCTAGGATAAGTGTGTGTGTGTGTGTGTATACACATGTTAGAGGAACACTTACTGATCGAGGGCCTTGTAGTAGAGATCCAAGTCCTTAATGACCAGCTCCGTGGTCCTCATTATGATCATTTTGTTTTTGTAGCGCTCATCAGCTTTGTCATACTGATCTTCTCGCAGTTCTTTTCTGCAAGGAACCAATTCAAATTCAAATTTGAGGGAAGAAAGAGAATTCAATTCAAGATAAATAATAGAGCTACTAGAGTAACCAGACAAAGTAGTTAAACAGCTACTTTGAGTTTATGTATCATTAAGTGATGTGAATGCCAACTTACAATACATTTTCTCACCACTACAGGTGCATACAGTAGGTCAGACTCAGATATTTGACTGGTTTAATGTTGAACTTTTCTGGTTTTGGTTCCACTCTGTACTGTGCAAAAGAAAGCATGTATCACCTGTAATGCAGAATCTCCTCCTCAAAACCTTTCTGCCGACCCAGTGCTATACTGCGATTCTTCTTCAAGTCTTCCAACTTGCGTTCTGCATCGCGCCGTTCTCTGGTCAACCACAGAAGGAGATGTGGTGAAAATAGTGTGACCAACTTCTAATACTACTACTAGCTTGACCATGATTCCACTGGAGTGTCTGCTAAAATGTAACAGTGACATTTACACATTCAAGTGTGACAGTGCTGAGGTAAAAGAGAAGGGGATTGTCGTGAATAGCTTCTGTCCAGCTATGTTACTTTATCAAAATTACAAGCAATTAAAATTGTTGATCTAAAATATGATTGATAATGTGCTCTTACTGGCGTAGCTGCAAGACTTGCATGTTGCCAATGTCTTTCATAAGAGCCTCACGTTTAGCCACAACCTCCTTCAGCTCCTCCACACGCTTCCTCAAGGTCAGATTGTCCTGCAACCAGCGCTCCTGGACCTAAGAAATATAAAAATGTTACAAAAGCATTTTTAATTTTTTAACTAATAATGATGGCCGAAGAATAACAACAGTGAAGGTGGAGCTGGATTGAGGTTAATTGTAAAGTCAGATGAAAGCCACTAGCCAAATGTCAATCTGATATTCATATGTTTTTATTGAGAAGCTGAGCTGATTTAATAAGTGACAAGGTTGTGAGTCTACAAGGCTTTTCTTTTACAGCACAACACAGCGTTTTACTGTTGTATTAACCAGGATTATTGTGGACTGATAATATATAACGTAAAAAAAACAAAAAAAAACAAAACAAAAAAAAAAACAAAAAACAAAGATAAGATAAGAATGACTGAGGAGGCTGCACCTTTTGAGTGTCTATGTCCTGACGGATGTTTCCCATCTCCTTATTGATCTTCTCTTTTTGCTTCTCAGCTTCATGTAGCTGAGTGTTGGTTTCCTGAAGCTCAGACTCTTTTTGCTGCAATAAAAAAACATTATTAAAGTTGTTCAATACTTTCAAACTGTTAGAGTCAAGCTTCTACATTAAATATCAAATGAATCAATAATAAAGTTGTTTAGAAGAAAAAGGAAACCCTTTGTTTCAAGTTGAAGGTGGCATGTATGTGTTCAATGTCAGAGACAATAGAGGAATAAAAAAAAAAAAAAAAAAAAGATCAAATACGATGCTGGCAAACATATTACCTCTTTGTATTCATCTTTGCCCTCATCAGCATATTTGGTGATGTCTTTTTCCAAGGTGGTGATCTCTTTTACTTTCTCTTTAATGGCACTGATCTATTGAGACAAAGATTAAGAATCATAGCAGAAGAAGAAGTTTAAAAGTTGGGTTGAAAAGACAACAGTTGATTTACTGTTGAAAATTAATGTTTCACTGTCACATATATCCCACAAAGAGGCACAGGCAGCACAGAAGAGGCAGAATAAGCTTTCTGTTGTTTCCAGTACGGAGAAGGAGTACAGTAAAGGAGAATTAAAAATGAGCACATGTCCACCTTCTCTTGCCCTTCTTCCTGCCTCTGCCTCCTGCGCTCCACCAGCTCCTGCTTCTCCTGCTGCAGCTTCTCCAGTGCAGCAGACAAAGGGGACAGCTGCTCCTTGGCGTTCTGGTTGGATACACAAACGGGAAAAGGGAGAGGCTGGCATATTTATGGAAAACAGACTTTTATTTCTAACTTAGTGAAATAAATAATAACACATGTAGAACTAGAATTATTGGCTTACAGTTTGTATGCCTCTGCCATTCAGACTAGTTTCAGATTACATGAGATATTGTGTTCACAAGAACAAAACCATATTTTGTGAGGCCACTATGACCTCTGACCACCAGCTCATCCTAGTGAGTGTTTGTAAGTAGAAAGAAGAAGAAGTAGTAGTTCCATGATGTGACTGGGATATGAATGGGACAGATGGACGGACAACCCAAAAGCCTGAGATGTCCTTTTTTTTTTTTTCTATCTTTTTTTCCTGAGATATAAAAAGATGAATTAAAAGTATTGTAAAAAGTAAACACACAGCATTATTTTACTGCACTTTAAAACTATGAGCTAAAAGTATTGTACATCTTTGTGTGAAATGCAGTAATTCATGAGTGCCTTTAAAGGTCACCAAATTATTAGGACACTTGCATAATCAAACAAAAAGTACCCTGATGTCTCTGGTTAAGGCCTGTATCTCAGTGGTGAACTCAACACACTGCTCCTCCAGCTGCTGCTGTTTCTGCATATCACTGCTCAGCTGGAGCTTCTCAGCTCTCGTCTCATTCACAGCACTTTTCAGCATCTGAATCTGATCCTGCTGGTCCTGGATAAGTTTACGTTTCAGATCTATCCTGCTGGAGGCTGCAAGGACACAAACAGGCAAAGACAATGAAAGCACAGTGCGTCATCGTTAATCATAGTTAATGTCTATGAAAGAGTCCCTGTTCTCACAATGTAATAATCATAATGCAAACACAGTAACTTATTTCTAGGAAGCTCTGCAAGTTCAGCTTTATCAACAAGAAAAAACAGTGGTGAAAGCTTGGAAGATAAGAAAAACATATTTGTCAATTTATGAATTTAAGACCTACAAAATGGTCAATTTGCATTAAGTACATCTAGATTGTTGAAACACTTTGAGCAGTTCATCCGGGGGCTTCCATTTGAGTCAGTATTTGGGGAAAGCCATACTGAAATTCTTTCCATAGTTTTACTTAAAGACAGTTTTAAACAGTTATCTTTTTTTTTTCATCATGCAGTGACAGTTGGTCTCAAATTACTGTTAATCTTTTTAAATCTGTTAATCTAAAATAACATGTAATCTTTGTAAATCAGTAAATATTGAATTACAGTTAATCTCTATAAATCTGTTCATTTAAAATATTGTTAATTTGTATTTTCAATTATTTCCCCCAAAACCTGTTTTTTTATAATCTTACTGGTGTCTAGCTTGTGCTGTGTTTCTTGTTTCTCCTGACTGACTTGCTGGATGGTTCTGGTCAGGTCTACTCCCTGGAGTTTGGCTGCCTGTTGCGCAATTTTCCTCTCCACCTCTTTAAGGTCCATCTGGAAAGAAAAACAAATAAGTAAGTAAGGTGAAAAATGACAGGGCTGTACATTGGTTTCCAAAAAGATGTTCTTTCTGGCCAAAGAGGGCTTGGAGAGAGAAAGGGCGTCAAGTAGAAAGAGGGAGGATGGTACCAGGTATCTGTCCATGAGAGATATGTCCTGCAGGCAGGCCTTGGCTGTTTCCTCCTCTGACATCAGGGTACCAAGCAGAGTCTCTTGCTCCTCAAGGTCTCCCTTCAGCCTCTCAATTTCTCTGTTCACAGTCTGCAGACGGTTTCTCAACTCAGGCAACTCTTTCTCCTGAAACTGCACAATGGACTGCCTGGGAGACAGGAAAGACACAAGAAATGTACTATGAGCAAAGAGTAAAGTTCTCTGTGCCCGACTGTGTTTATTCAGAAAACAGCTTCCTATTGATGAATGAATGGATGTCCATGATGGACACCCAGAATTTTAAAACACACCCTTTTAAATGATCTCTTTGTTTCTCTGAGAGTTCATCTGAGACATTTCAAACTTCAAGTTCACTCAAACTTCAGAAGGATGTTGTCAGCACCATCAACTGGAATTATACTTGACACAAGGGGTTAGTGTTAGTCCTGCCGTTGATACCTGTGGCTCAGGTTTTGATTTATAGTTCAACAACGGATTTCACCTGCTGATATCGCCACAATAATACTGGTGGGAAGAGTTCATCTCATTTCATTACTGAAAAAGAAATTATTCTGTGCAGTCGGTGCATTTATTTCATATCAGTCATTGTGGCGGAGGTCACATTGAGGAGTTTATATTGTAAATGGTTTTTGCTAGATCTTTTACTGAACAGGAGAAAAGAACCTTTAAAACCAAAATCAAAGCCCTCCCCATGTTAATTAATGAGTTGTTAATATCTCTGTAGCCCTCATGTGTAGCGTCACGTTTGAGCAGTGTAGCCTATGCCATTGGTATTTTCCTTAAAGCAGAAGTATAAGATTTTAGATGGGATTTCATCGTGACCCTCACCCATGGTTATGAGACTAAGTAGTGACCAAAAGAATGAGATCACAGATACAAATGGCTGCAATTAGTTTCCTTTGCAGGATGGCTGGTCTATGGCTTAGAATTAGGGTAAAGAGCCCAAACAATTGGGAATAGAATGGCTGCTCCCTCATATTGAAAGGAGGTAGTTGTGATGGTTTGGGCATCTGGTTAGGATGCCTCCTAGGAGCCTTCTATTGGAGGTCCTGCCGGCACGTTCAACTGGCCAGAGGCCTCCAGAGACCCCAAACGCAGTGCAGAGATTAAAGATCTCATCTGGGAAGGCCTTAGGTCCCCACAGGAAGAGCTGGAAAATGTTACTGAGGCATGAGACTAAACATCACTGACACCACCTTGGCTAAGCAACAGAAAATGGATGGATGGATTTTATGTTATATTGTGTTTGGTTTGAGTATTACTGAATACCAAAATCACTGCACCTATATTTACTTTTTTTTATGATGTGCTTTATAACGTGTCAAAGATGAAAGTGTGCAATAGGTTTTTTCCCTTAAATCACAACTGTGGGGTGCTGCTCAGGTCATGAAAAGAAAGAAAGTATAAAACCTCATATGAGAACATAGCTCCATCTAGTGGAGCGCATGTCATAAAACCCACTCTTTACACTTCTGAAGTTTTTTTTTTTTAGTTTTTTTTTTAAAATTTAAAATCTGAATTACTCTCATCCTTTTAAAATGCACAGTCCTACTCCTGGGATGCTTTGGCCTTGGAAATGTTACTTAAGGTGTGTTGTCTTCACACAATCTTGACAAATTATACATTGTCTGAAAGCTCCAAGTCTCCTGATTCTATTTTCATATCACTGCAACAGCTGCTGACAAAGCATTGGTTCAGAGTTGAGGATATCGCTCCAAAGTGTTTTCCATACAAAAGGCAAAGTAAAAAAGAAAAAGTAGAACATGATTGTGACAGTAATCACAAATAAATTAATCTAAATCTAAAAAGGATAGACCAATTCATCTGGAGCAATTTGAATACCTGATACTAATTTCTTGTGAGGAAAAGTGGACTAAACTGTCCATATGTCCATATATGTGAGTGAGTAAAGCACACACTTAATTGTACAGGCCAATCATCAAATACACAAGAGGTTTTGAAAGTTATGGAAAACTGAATTATAAAATTTTGAATTGTACAATTGGGAGTAGCAGACTTAATTAAAAGATGAATTGCACAATTGTCCTCATGTTTTTTTCATGGTCAATTATTTATTTTCATGAATCAAATTTAGTATAACAATCTCGTGGTACGCAGCCCCAGTGGGATGCGGAGGACTCATCCTATTTTCTCTACATGTCATACTGCTTGAATGAACACAGCAGATGAAAGCTGAATATCTATTTTTAGTGTCACAAGCGAGTCCACAGTCTGTTGTGTGTTGTGTTTGGGTGCCTGGGTGAATACATCAGGGATGTTTTTGGCAATTTTAATTTACTGTTTTAGATTTTCTTAATCATTGGTAATTCATGCACTCTAGTGTAAATTGACTTTTAAATGAGGAAGCATTCCTGCGAATAAAGATGATGCTCAAGCTGATGTAAAATCAACTTGAAAACAGAAGGTAGTCAATCCTAAACACATCTGACGTGTGCTGGTTTCATCTTGTGCTGTATGTCTCTGTTTTCTGCCTTTTAAATCACTGTAAATGGAATAACTTCAGATTTTCACAGAACATTTCAGAGATTAATCAGTTGAAAAATGTAAATGCCATAAATGTATACCCAGATATACAGAAAATCTTGTTGTCATAGACATAATGATAATTTTACATTTGTTCTGGCTGTTGTTGTGCACTTGTTACACTATACCTGACAGGTCTGAGAGCCATCATCTCATCTTTCTTCTTCTCCTTCCTCTTCAGGTCCTGCTCAGTGTTTTTCAGCTTGTCTGGAACCAGGCGTAGTTTGGACTGCATGTCGCTGATGACCTCCTGCAGATCAGACTCTGAAGGAAAGGTCCGCTGGCAAACAGGGCAGCAGGGCTCTCTCTCCTCTGTCAGTTGGCTGATGAACTGGGTGTACACTGCTGTAGCTCCAGCTAGCATGGCTATACAAGGAAAGGCAGCGCAAGAGAAACAAATGTGTGTCTTTTAGTAATCAGCTCCTTGGTTGTTTTACTCTAAACATATAGATTGACTCAAAAAATACTGACACTAGATACAAAAGGAGGACAGTACAAGATTAAAACACGATTCTGGTACTGTCACCACTGCCAGGTGTAGTGACACATTAATGTAATTCACACATTTGTCAAATGTCAAGAATTGCATTATGTTAAAACTAAACTAAGTTTAGTTTGTGTTTCAAGGAAATTATTATTCATTATATTTATCCATGATTAGATAGAGATCTTACTAAGGGCAATTTGATGACTGCTCTCTGCAGGTCAGCAACAACGTGCAGACTGTGGATTTGTCTGGGACTAGTATTATCATTTAATTAGTGCAGGGTTTGTTGTTTTTGTTTTGATTTCAGTCAAAATGCCATCTCACTTCTGTAAAAAAATCTTCTCCAAGTCTAGATTAGTATCACTGTATTTGTCTTAGAGAGTAGTCAGTTGAAACATGAAACTGAAGGGAAGAGTGTGACAGGTAAACCTCACGGTTCATATTTGGCAAGGTAAAAGAAATTCTCGGCCACCAGGGAGACCTAAACTTTCTATTTTTCTTTTTTTGAAGCATTTACCTCTTTGTTTGGATATTTTCTCTAGATCTTCGCCCAGTTTACTCAAGTCCTGGTCCAGATCCTGACTGCCACAGACATTGAAGAACTTCTCTTCATCACTGGCTAACTGTTGCTCCTTCTTACGCAGCTCAGCAAAAATGTGGCTTTTATTCTGCTCACTTGATGCCAGGTCCTTACTGAGAAAAATTTAAATCCCACCCAGATTAGTGAGTGTCACAGAAAGATAATTCTTGAACCATTTTCTTTCTGATGTGTGTGCTTTAATGCAAAAAATCTTACTAACTTCAGTCTGGCAAGTCTGTCCCTAGTACTGTTGATTTCCTTAGACTTGGTGTAGATCCAGTCTTCCAGCTCTCTCTTGTTGGGAAAGTGACCCAGTAATGACACCAGATCCTCACTGTGACGAGACTTGATCTTACGTACTTGATCCTCCTTCTCTATCTGCAAGGAGAGAGGAAAGACAAGAGGACAGCCAAAAGATAAAAGAAAGACGACAGAGCAGATAAGGAAAAAGGAGAACGGTGAAGGGGAAAAGAAAAGCAGAGAGAGGAAATTAGCCAACAAACTAAAATACTACTTAAATTACGACCAAGGGTCACTCACTTTTATTTAGGGACAGAAACCAGAGATAGAGGAAGGGAGAGCAGTATGGTGGAGAAGGTTGTTCAGTGTCTCTCTGTCTAGCACCAGAACACGCAGGAACACCAATGGTTTTATCTGATTACCTTGTCTTTTTTCAGCATCTCCATTTGTGTGCGTGCTGTCGTGTGTGTGTTGAGTGTCTCCATTTCTTGGTCTAACTGCCTCTGTGTTCGGTCAAGTTCAGTCTTTTCTCTCTGGAGCTCCCCGACCTCGGCCTTCAGCTCCTCCACGTTGGAGCTCTGAACCGCGCTCTGCAGCTCACGCTCCTGAAGAGGAAAACACAGACACACACACAAAGTAGCGTAAAGGATTAAAAGGTAATGAATGTTAAGTATGAGTTGTATGAGTCCATTACAAAATCTGAAGGAATGACGTGTAATGAAAAACATGTAAACACTCATATAGCTGATCATTAACTTATCCAGCTGAAAAGAGATGGAGATGAGAGACAGAGACCTTGTTGTATCCATTGTTTGTATACTCACCGCTTTGGCTAATTCATTCTCCAGATCTTGCAGCCGAGTAGACGAACCCTCCAGCCTTTGCAGCTCAGCTCTGATGTTCCTCATTTCTTGCTGCTTCTTTCCCTGCAGGTCTCTCTTCAGTTCCACGGTTCTCTCCAGGCCAGTCTTCTTATCCCTCATTTCATCAATGGACTGTTGCTTCAGCTGCTCTTTTTCCTGCAGGTCCGCCTAAGTGGACAGCACATAGGGAGAGACATTAGATATTACTATCATGAATAGAGCATTTAGTCATGATCTGAGTCAGAAAATATTTTTTGCAGGTAGTAGAAATGTAAAATAACAGCTTTTTAGCAGCATTAAATACCATGTTTGAAAAAGAATAATAATTTTAATAATTTTATCTTGTCCATAAATACTTAAGATTAAATGACAACATTAAATTATTTTAAGATGAGTATATCAAACCACACCACATATTTTAACAGCAGCAAAGCATTTCAAATCAAAAGCTGTTTATTTTAATAGATTCCAAATGATCTTGATATCAAACTGAAACAGTCCTGTTGCTGGCAGAGAGGAGGAGGCAAAGGGGGTGGTTTTTTTTTTTTTTTTTCAAACATCAAACAGAGAATTTCTTACCAAAACCTGACTGACTGTCTCTTTTTCCTGCTCCAGCCTCCGTGTGACATGACCATGAAAACTCTCAAGCTGAAGAGTGGTGAAGGGTGGTCGGTCGTAACCATCCATTTCAAGGTAGGACGACAAAGAGCGAACCTGAGGAAGAGATAGGCAAGAGATGAGGTTTTAGATTCTGTGTATTTGCTGGAGATCACTCGTCCCTGTCTTTCATTGCATCACACTCCACGTTACTTCGCATAAGAACTGCATTCAACTTCCATTACAACAATTACAAAAAAAATCAGTGCACCCCTTCTGAAGAAATGATAAAGTGTGTGTTCAATGCTGAAGAGCAAGCATTTTTTTCCCTCTTACCAGAGTGTCACGGTTTTTGATGTTTTTGGCATGGCGGTCAGCTTCAAGCTGAAGACGACCTGGGAAAAAAACAGGGGTGGGATTTCAGCTAGTAATAATTTAGTCTTGAGGAAATTTTTCTTCATGGTCCAGTTTGTTCATTGCTAACGTTATTCATTAAACTATATAGAAGGATGTAAGGTGTGCCACACATCTGTGCAGATCAGTCTGTGGGTACCTTGTTCTACCAGGAGCTCAGCCTTGACTCTGTCCAGTCTCTGACACTCTCGGCCAGCTCGCTCCATCTCCTTCTGGCAATCTGTCAGCCTCCGCTCCTTCTCCCTTACTGTTCTTTGGTGGTTCTGATAAATTTCCTGCAGCTGCTCATCTGAACCCTGAAACACCTGTCACATACACAGTTCTCTGGTTAGAGTGGCTCTGAAGCTCAATGACTACAGCTTAGCAACATCAGGATCAGAGGCTAGACATCTCCATTCTTAAAATAAATATATGGACCAGAAAAAAAGGGAGCAGTATAATACAAGATATCCATGCTAATACAGGACATTCATGAACTGGCTGCTCATTACAGAAATACAACAACCCTCATTTACCATCTGCAGTCTTCATCTTTGTGTCTCATTTAGGGTAATGGCACTTCATTTAGAGTGGAGTCTGGAGTGCTGTTTAGCAGGTGTTTAGCTAAATAAACCCTCAGACAACAAGACAGATGGGGAGACTTGCATTGTTTTCCTTCCTTTCCTCATCATGCCTCACCTTAATTCATGCGTTTCATTTTCATCTCCATCTTTTTTTTAAATCCATCCTTAATTATCTTTAAAGCCTCTTGAAAAGTTTCAGTGGTACATGCAAAGGGTGAGCAGTAATTCTGATGCTGAAACCAGTGTTTTCTCCCATCTTTAAAAACTAATGTCTTTTTTCCCATGTTCTTTTCATTCTTTCCATTACATTATTAGTCTTAAACATTTTAATCATTAAAAGGAAAATAAAGATGTTTGCACATGTATATAATCACATATTATTCTATTACCTGTTCCATTGTTTCCTCCAGCTCCCTGTTGTCCTCCTCCATTTGCTTTTTCCTGCTCTCTAAAGCCTTGATGTCGTTGTCCAGCCTCATCACTTTCCCTAATTTTGTGTCAATATCCATCAGTCGATTCTGAAAATAATTATGAAACTTGAATAATAGTAAATAACACAAGGGGCAGCATGACTGTTACTTTAAACATCTGGGGCTCTGGCTCCAGGGCTTCCTGAATGTTACAAATAATCTTCTATAATCTAAAATACACCATAGCCTGCTGGCTTTAACATAAACAGCACTGTGAAAAAGTACAAGGCACTTAAGATATTTAGATTCTTATCTATCATGCAATACAATGTGGGAGGCATCTGATCTGTCCCCAATGACAACATGACCACAAGGAGTCACAAAGAAGAATTATCTTCAGTGACAAAAAAACAAAAAACAAACAAGGGTTGAGAACAAACACTGATGAATTGTTGCTGCTTTCAAAAGCAAAGCACTTTTCAATAATACTGCATATCCTATTAACACACACACACAAACATCATTCACCAACCTCGAGTGGATCAATTTGGCTCTCTATCTGCTCGATGTTGTCTTTAGAGGCCATCAGCTGAGCCTCCTTAGTCGCCACAGTCTCTCGAATCTGCTGGGCCTTCTCCTTGTTCTGCTTCAGGTAGCGCAGCTCCACCTGACACTCCTTGACTGTCTGGTTCTGTGTGAGACGCAGCTGACGCATCGTATCCAGAGCTTTGATATACCTGGAAGAATGATAAACAGAAGCCAATACATATCTGAATGGTGTATGCAATGTGGGGGTTCATGTTATTACTTAGGCACATGTTTGCTTTAGATTCATTATCAGGTGGTGAATGCTAATGCATTCAACAAATAGAAAAAGGTGTAAGAACATGTTGCCTTTACTTTGTTGCCGCGAAGATGGAGTCAAACTTGTCCTTGAGTGCCTTGCCCTCACTCAGTGGCCAGTTAGACTCTTCTTGGTGACAGAAGATGACATGATTCAATACAGGCTTTGACACACCCAAGGCAGAAATCATCTCCCGATCCAGTTCACCACACTTAGACGACAAGCTCACCTTCTTACCATCTCTGGATGAAAAATGATAGCGGTGAAGACAGCGATCATATAACCTTAATTTCAGTTAAGAGATTTATTTTTTTCAATATTAAGAGAAAAAAAATGAGTGATCGTGTCCTACTTGAGTCTGGTGATGACTTGCTCTAAGCTTTTGAAGGAGTTGGTCTTTGCTTTCTGCGTGCATGACATGGAGCGATGGATGGTCACTTTCTCCCCATTAACATCTGTGAATAGGAGGCGAATCTGTGCACGTACATCTGTCTCATGGGCGTCCTGGAATTCACAAAGCATATGTTTACTTTTAATAAGGATAGCAGGAGTAATCCTCATCTGACAAAGGCCTGAGGAAGAAGCTCTGGTATATTTGAAAGACCTAGGCAGTACAGATAAGGATTATAAGAGTTTAGTGAAAATAAGTAAGGCATGAATATAAATTAACTTTCATTCCATAATTGGATGAATCTCATGTAAGAACTGTCAGGATGTGAAGAGGATGAATTTCTCTCAAGACATTTAGGACAGCTGTAGAGGAGTTAGGAGTCTTGTTGTTACTTAAAGTTGTACTTAAATTTCAATGCACAGTGCATCTCAGACTGCTTTAAATATTATTTTATTATGTGAGATGGATTAAAATAGTTACTGATCTGAGAGTTAAACATTTAATTAACAAGGGAAATTCCAAAGTTTGAATTCATTAAATATTTGTTCCTTCTACATATTTTCAGCTTCACTTAACAAATTAAGATAAGCTGACCGATACAGGAGAGTAAGCTCACCTTTGGATCATGAACAAAGGCACCCCCTTTCGATCCAGGGGGAAGTTCTCCTGATGTTGCATACTTAAGGCACTCAATAATAGTCTGAAAACAAAAAAAGACAAGGTCCATATTGTATGCGAATTAAAACATGAGCTGCATTTATCATTTTGAGATGTTCTTCAACTCTGAATCAGCCATCTTAATACCAATGCATGCATGTCATCTCAAATGCATACAGTCAACAATCAGTTTCTGCAGGTCAGGCTTTGTAAAGCAATGTTCTCATACCGTCTTCCCTGCTCCATTGGGTCCAACCAGCACAGTCAGAGGAGAAAAGAAAGATATGACTTGTTTGTCTTTATCCTCAATCCCAAAGCTCCTCACGCCCAGGATGCTCATCTTGTCTATCTTTGACATGTTTACTGTGAAATAAAAAGAGAGGGGGGGAGAGGGAGAGGAGGTGAATACATGATTTAAATCACCAGTAGTGATGACAACAGGACAGACTGTGCCAAAGCACCTCACTGCAAGATCGACTTAAGAAACATGGTGAAAAGTTAAAATTAGCTGCAGCCACACTGACAGATTATCATGGTAGCTATAATACTGGTATCAGTTGATCTGCTGACTCTGGCATCTTGTTTTAGAAGCTGCTGCCAGTTTGCACAGTGAAATAATATGACGTAACAAATATAAAATTTCAGCTGTGTTGAAACTGAAAAGCTGCTGTATTTACAATGTTACAATTACAATATATTTACAATTACAGAATAATTGGCTTTGGGACACCAACTGACTTACTATCGTGACAGATAATAAAACTAGGAGAAACAACACATTTATATGCAAAACCTTCACACATTCAAACTTATATTAAATTAATCAGTTTTTCTTATTTAATTAGATGACTGAGGTTTTACCATTGACTTCACTGACATTATTTGTACAGTAATATTTAGGGGGACCAGTGGTTCACTACATGAGACCGAAGGCCTCCAACGCAGTGAAAACTGAAGCTTCAGTATTTCAACATTTGCCAAATTTGTGTTGATCCGAGGTTTTTGTGTGTCTCTGTTGCCATCTCTCAACATTCAATTTCACCAGTTGTACACCAAAAGATGCTGAATAACAAACTCCTTCTCAGAGGGGCTCCATCAAGATGAGTGTCCCAAACATGCGTACCTGCAGCGTCTGATTTTAAAAAGGCTTGTAAACCCTGATTTAACAGCTCACTGTCACACTGGGGAGGCTGTGCACAGCCCTGAGGACCACCTGCCCCCTCCTCACCGCTCAGGGCTCACGGAAGCAGAGATCCAGCGAAAAGACAGGGATTATTCCTGCTCATTAGGCTTCATCGTAAATTCAATAACGAATCTCTTTTTACAGACCGTGTAGCTACGTCTGCTGTCACACACACCTGTTGACTTAGCCTAGCTAACAACACAAGCTTAGCTTTCACGCTCCACTGCCGCGTTTAACACACAGTCCAAATCTCCGCGAAGCAACAATGTCAGCCGGCGGCGGCGGCAGCAGCCGTCAGCCACATCTAAACGATGAAATAAACTCACCTCAGGTCGTCTTGTTTTCCTTTCGCGGTTCAAACGTGAAAGCGCAGTTTTTCCCGCTGTGGGGGAATGTGACGTCACTGCGCGTGGACTCCTTGACTTCCGGGATGTAGAACGCGAACGTGTAGAAAAGAAACGCCTTCGTGCTTTTTTTTTTTTTTTTTTTTCTTCTTCAGTCACTGAGTTAAGTTTGGTGGCGAAACAAATAAATCGACGTTATTTCACACAGGGACTTTGTTTGTCGTTTAGTTGTTTCCCAAGCGATGAACTGCCGATGAGCTTGTTCTAATCAAACCACTGCTATGGCTGAAAGTCGTCGGAGGCCGGTCTTCTTCTGTGGTGATTGACTCGCTCCACCCGGTAGGTTATTTCTCACTAAACGATGACATTTTCTTCTGATCTGTTTGTAAAGGTTTTTGAATCCCCCATAACCATTGCTGTCCTGTGCATACAAATCTATAATCTATAATTATAATTTATATATCATTAATATTTAATTTATATTTAAGGCGGTGTTGAGGAAAAGTTTACTGTAGACTTGAACTGGTTAGTTGTCTCTTAATTGAGCTGCAGAAAAACCAGAGCATTTTTGATAACCCCCTAATTCATCCCATCTTGTCAGTTATCAGGATTTTCTGCCTTTGGCATGGCTGTTTTTCACGATAAACCCTGATTGAGAAATTATAAGCAGTGGTGCACTGTAGTTTTGTAGATATTAACTAAAACAGGAATATCTAGTGCATTTTTGAGTTACTTTATGCTCAAACACACATTTGCTGATCTAGTGAGAATTTACAGTGCACTGATTTATGGACAACAATTCAGTTCTATGACACAAAGGCTTTGACTAAACTGACCTGTTTATGATAAATCTATTGTAGGCTTTGTTGATTTAGTGAGATTTGTTGCCAGTATGATAAATGTAGGATATCACTGACCGTGCCTTTTTAAGAATTACAAAACAGCTGAAGACTCTTACTCTACTCCACTCTACTGGTTTAGAGCATACCTCATACGTGTGTTTATAGCAAATCTAGTTTTGTGTGTTTATATTTGACACCTAGGCCTACCTATGTGAAAAGCATATTTTCTGTAGTCCAGAGAGGATCCACCTTGCCAAACATCTTTTGTCTTTCACAGAGACCTGTTCTTAATACTGTATATACTTTCCAGTGTCTCATCTCAAAACATTTACCACAAGAGGACAGTGTTTCCCTGTGGAAAAGCCAGCACTGCCAAATCTCATAGAGAACACCTCTCCTCTCCTCTCCTCTCCTCTCCTCTCCTCTCCTCTCCTCTCCTCTCCTCTCCTCTTGTCATATTGTTTTGCACTGACTGTAGGAGTATGCTGTGTTGTAGTGAAGCTGATGCACTATCTCCATGTACTGCTTACTGAGCAGAATATATTGAACACATATTTCCAAAATAAATATGGAAATATTTAAAATAAATAAATAATTTACAAAATAATTTCAATAAAATAGCTTGCTAGCCCTAATGTGAAAACTGTACTACTTGCATAATTGCATAAGAAATGGAGAAAATTCTACCTTCTGTAATGCTCTCTTCTTCCCTGTTCCAGGATTACAGATAAACATATGGTAAAAAAACATATGGTGACTAAGAAAATAGTTAACACTCAGAAGACCGCACAGAAATTATGTGTGTATGTGTGTCACAAAAGGAGGGACAGAATTAATCAAATCGGAATAAAGGGGCAGGAGTTATTTTGAGTCTGTGTTTGGGGTTGAAGAACAGTTTGCAGATGTCCACAGGGACCTGCAGGACTGGTGTTCTGACCTGCAGCTAACCCCCTAAAAACCTGAGAACATCATCTCTCTGACTTCGTCTCTGTTCTCTCTGCCTTGAAAGAATACTCTCACACACACGCACACATATACACGCATATACACACACACACACAAACTGCCTTCTGCTTTCAGCCCACTGATTCAGTCTGTCTGTGTTATCAGCCCACTGACTCATTGTGCCTCAGTCTGTCCAGCCCATGGCCCTCTTTCTATTTTCATCCTGTCCTGACATGAAAATGCCATGACCTTGTGTCTTGTGTTGGACCACTGGAGGTGTATGTTTATGTGTGTATTATTATGTGTTTGAGTGTGAAAACCTAATCCCACATGCCCACAGTCACCCTCCCTGTCTAAATGGCTAATGGAATTGCTTTACTTGCCGGTTTTTGATAATCACACAGACGAACCGGGAACCATCTGTTTCACTCCTGCTTATCATCAAAACATGGTGGGAGAGCAGGTGGGGATAGAGTAGTATGAGAAAATATGTGGGAAAGAAAGTGGGCACAAAGGAGCAAGGGGGAGAAGTGATAGGGGACACCATACAGTGACATAAAACTGCAGTTGAACAGAGCTGTATTTTATAAATGAGATGTTCTAGATGGACTGTCAGTGGCAAGTCATCAAAAGCTGAACCGACAGACTTACCTTTCATTGAACTGTCTGTTTTTTGTTCATTTTTATAAACTCCTTTTACAAGAATTGCAGAGCCAATATTTTATTAAATCCTGGGGGACTTTTTGGATGGCAATTCGGCCTCTGTGCTGCCTGCTCACTGGAAAGCATCTTGAGGGAAAGAGAGAGAGTGAATTGATACGGAAGAAGCAGAAAAAGCTCATTGATTTGATGGAAGAGTGCTCCCTGGGACTGAATGCTGCGCAATGGATTGAAATTAAACTTTTAATAGCATATTATCCATTTCATGGCAAAGTAGCCCACAATCCTTCAAAATGATTATCAATTTTTTTTTCCAGAAGCAGCTGTTTGTCAAGGCAATCATTTATTTTTCAGCAATTTGTCAGCAATTTGCTGGACTTAGTTTCTACTTCACTGAGTTCTCTGAGAAAGGCCCATTTTGGCCATCGGCCTTAAGATGGTTCTGAGCTGAAGACAGAGACAGATTGAGCTCTAAAAGGCAGCATTTCCCCCTCATCTCACTTGCATCAAATGAATGGTGACTTGTCCTCTGCCTCAGCTTTATCTGACGTGTCTTTTGTTGTAATGAACAATACACCTAAAATCCTTTTGAGTACTACTAATACAACTGCAAGAACTTAAAAAAAGAATCACAGCTAAACCTTCCTGGTGCAAAGCCTCTTCATGCATGTATACTTCAAATGAGTATACATGCATCTGTGTGTGAATCATCTCACAGTGCGCTATCTAGAGCACATACTAGTCCTCCTGTGTGGCTTTGTAATTTTACTCTGTCAGAATGACATTTTCAGTGGTTTGACTTCACATTTATGATGTGCTAAGGGCTTTAAGGTATAAGCACTGGGATGTCTCAAAACATTTTGTCTTTTTTTTTATTTTTTATTTTTTTATTTTAATGTCCTGCTGCTTGTGCGTATCTAGCACAGCACCTCCCACACAGTCAGGATTTGTCAGAATGAGTTTGAGTTTCAGCAGAAGAGGCTGTCCCCTTTCAAAAAGCTCTTGATAGGTTTCCGTTCGGGGGGGGGGATAAGGAATAAAAATGGGACAAAAAGCTTTATTTTTCCACAGCACAAATTCAGAGTCAGAAGTAGTAAATGACCCACTCACAATCTTTATTAATAGCACCTATAATATCCAATATCAACAATAATATCAAAGCCAACATCAGCATCTGGCGCAGTAGAACTGCTTTACCCTACGAACATTAGTATAAAAATCTGTGGAACATTTTTTGATGTTTTCAGGGTCTGTCAGTAAGCTACCATCATTTGACTTAATAGAGTGTATTACTCTAGAGGCCTGTGACTGTCTAAGCTATTAAGCTAGTGCTGGTTGCCACGCTTGAAATATCTTTGACTAACTTGTACCAGTGGTTTTGAAACATATTTAAGTATGTTATAGCATTATACTCACACGGCAGGGCATGTAATCTTCTTAAGTAATACTGGCTCATGCTTTGTTCTATATGTAGCCTGAATTCTTTATCTTTTACCAATGTGCTATTTAAGCGCCAGCTGTAGTCACCGCTTTTGTGGTTCAATTTGAGATTTAAGGAGACAGGGGAAACTTGATCTGATTTATAGTTACATTCAGCCACCAACAAGTTAGAATCATGTAAAAAAAAAAAAAAAATCAATCCTCGAACGGGATTTATGCGCTGTTGAGAGATAAGAAAAAAGCTTACCCATGGGGTAGAGAAGGCTCTTAATGTCCACCAAATTAAAAGATTACATAAGACTGTTCCTCTGTTCTTAATAGAGCTTCCAGCACTATTTAGCCACTTTAAGCATGCTCTTCAATAAAGACCCAGCTCTTTGTCTTTCCATGTGGCTGCACATTTATTCACTCAATTTCGGTCAAAAAGGCAGCCAAGGACACGACTGATGACTCTTTCAAATATTATGTAAAGTGAAATGACTGTGCCCGGCTGAATATAGCTTTGCTGACAAAAACACTGGCTGTTGCTGCATAAATTGATATTTTATCAAAGTCTTTATAAAGGCTCCTTTTTTCCCCCCTAATTTCCATTGTTTATGTAGGGACGTCAGAGGTCAGATTAAAAGGTTTAATATGCTTTAAATAAACCACTCTGTGCAAAGTGTCCCAATAGCTTTTAGGTGTTTCTAACTGTTCTAATGAATTTGTATGAATTCATTTCATACATACACCTGACTATTTAAAAACTGTTGTGCACATGAACTGTTTCACATGTACACTGAAAAAGTGACATGTGACTGATAATTAAGAGTAAATTATATTTAGGAAAGAGAAGATATAAACCACCCAGCAGGTCATGTGTTCTAGCAGGTTGTTACATGCCATATTAATTTATTGTGTTATGTTTATTGGGGGAAGTGAGGTGATGCAGTATACATAGTGCATATGAAACACAGGACTTCCACACAGAAGATGTTTGTTTCCTATGTGAAACCAACAGTCATCATTGTTTCTTTTGTCCATGATTGTTGTACAACTTTTAGATTAATTTTTATTAGTCTTGCCATGATAATACGTTTCCAATGCGCCTGCTGCTGGTATGCTCCTATGGCTCATAACCAAGATCCACATAAAATCAAATCTATCCTTCAACAATGAGTAGCCTTTAATAGCTTGTCAGAGAGAAAACGTAGCACGCTTTCTTTTGTGCCCTTAGGAGTATTTTCACTCCTGGTGATTCTGTAATCAGGAAGACAAGTGGATCTTATTGGTTTTGAACCTAGTAATTATGAGGAGATGGAGACAAAAAAAGAGTTTGCTAGACATAAACAAGTGAGATGGGTAAAGAGGTTGGAGAGAAATAACAGATACATGGCTTGAGGTTGTGAATGGCAGTAATGAGGCCCTTCCCCTTTGTGTCTCCGTCTGTCTGGCTTTATTTCATTCTGTGTAAATAACTTTGGGCTAAATAAAATCCACAGAAACTGTATAATGGGCAGCTGCATCTAATAAAATGGATCATTGACAGTGCTTTCATACTGGCTCACCAAAATCAGGATGACCTATTATTTATCTTAATAGTAGGCTGTAATTCCTGTTATCTCACTATGACATGTCTGTAAAATGTGCCTCTCCAAGGTTCTGAATATGACTTGGGTGCCAAGCTGTGTTTCTTTTGCTGTTTATTACTTTGACTTTATAACACTAGCCATCAGTCTTATTTCTACTGGGAGAGCCTGTCTCAACAGCTGTGGCCCTGAGAGCACAACACACTGCAACTCATGCAAATAGAGACCATATACTTATAACAGCATGCACACACATACACCTCAGTATTTGAACAACCAAGAAAGAGCTTTGGGAATAGGTCTGTGTAGTGTCTTTATGGCAGGTTTAAGGGGATTTACAGTTGTCATAGCAAAATGTACCAATATGCCATCCGGGGCCCCTTTTCCCCAATTTTTTATTTTTGTGCGGGGCCCAAACATTAGCCTGGTGTGCTTCTCCTGATGCTGCTCGTGCAGAGAGAGACCACTTCAGACAGAGATAGAGCGGGTGAAGCAGACACAAGCACACAAAGCCAGATGTGGGGGGAGGAGGGGGCAAGTGCTGGACCTGGTAATGGGAGATAAATTAGCCTCCTACTGCCGAGGCGTAGCTGTGTCAGGAGATACAGCATCGATTGCACAACAGTGAATAACCCATAGACCACCGCAGTAAAGAGGAGGGAGGGAGGGAGGGAGAAAGAGGAAGACAGTAAAGACATCTGCTCTTAAATATCTATGCAGTTCTACATTGCATGATGTGTGGTAGTTGTTGTTATTTGGTTACATTTGCTATACAAATAATTTCTAATTATATTGGTGCCATCCATTTTGTAAAACACCACACCTATCAGACAGGTACTGGCCTTCATTTATTTCAGTGCATTGTGAATATGGACTTAAATGTGCTTGAGTAAGATAAGAGGTCACTGTACACATCTTATCCTCTATTATCTTTTCTATTATTGACTGTGTAGGGATTCAAGCCTTGGTCAAAACTTGTGGACCTTGGAGAAAAGCAATTCATTATTTTTTATTTGTGTGAAATTATCATTAGAGTCCTGAAGTATTATGGTGTTAAAACAGTGAGTTTTTGTTGGTCCGAGTAGAGCCTGGAAAAAAATGCATGCTATAAGACTATTACTGAAAACAAATCTCTAATAACAATATGAACTAACCTCACTTACAGTAGAAAACATTTGCTGCGTAATTGCTCGCAATGCAGAGTTGAATGTATTGTGTCATGTTCATCTGCCATGCTTCCTTACTCTATGATCCCCTGTAGCATTAAATCACTACTACTTTTCCATCAGTTCTCGTGCATGTATTAATTATTTTCTGGTGCGGAAATAGTTCTCTCTCGTGTTTTAGGCACTGAGCACGTTATTTCCATTTTAACTAACCAAGCTTCTTCAAGCGATTACAATGATCATTGTAATTTGAATCAGCCTGCTAACATTCCACATGGTTCATTATGGTATGATGTCACTCTTTGTATCCACTGTCCCACATACATTTCAAGTTATTGACATTTTTTTTTCCCAGTGATATTTGCCAGCATATCTGTTTGCTCTTGGTATTGATTTTTATTTTCCACAACATACAGCACAGCTGTTGACAGTCCCTCTAAAGCTTTATTAAAAACAATACACAGAACAGGACATACTGGGATGGTCGGTATCAAAATGACAACAGCACTGATGAAAGTCTGGCTTTCACAGCAGTGGATGAAAACAGCCGTATTGATGTCTCTGAGTGGTGTTTTGATCTTCAGAGCTCAGACAGCTTCACTATCTTCCCTTGAGTCAGTTCAGATCAGATAATCATTGAGACTCTGATACATGAATGAATGGGAATGACAAACATGCTTGAAGATTCAGGTCTCAACAGCTGCTGATATAAATAATACTAATGAGGTATTTTCTGGTTTAATAGATCCTCAGTTAAGTTCATCTTATGTTATTAAACACTATTATAAAGTTCAATCTTGGTTCAGAGGATTTGCTAGAATTCTACATTTTGTTACATTAAACATTAGTCATCATGTAAATTTAAATCTGAGATCAAAGCTTTGCTCATGTCATTTTCAATTTCCAACCATCCATCCATTATCTATAGCGCTTATCCATCAGGGTCGTGGGGGCTTGAAACCAATCCCAGCTGACATTGGGCAAGGGTCTACCCTGGACAGTCCGCCAGTCTATTGCACATATAGAGACATATAGAGACAAAAATTACATACATACATTTCAGTGCATGTGTGTTGGTGGTGTCTCTCTGTTGTGTTTCTGAGTCTGTATTTGATCACAACCTGTTTTTAAGGCTGGTTTCCTCTCTCCAACACACTTTCAACTCCTGTTTTGTTATTGTAATAAACTATCACACAGGATAGGAAATATTCTCCCTTTACAATTTTTTTTTCCCAAAATGTTGCCATTTCTCATTTCATTGCTCATTGCTGATTATACCCTGTGGCTGCTTTTCCTCCCCAGCCACCCAGGCTGAGAGACAGCGATTTCATACATTTCAGATTGACCAACCAGAGGCCAGACTGCAAAATCCTTGTTAGAAAGAAACAGATTAAGCCTGTCGAGAAGGAAAGGTTGTGGCAGAACAGGGTGTTAAGAAGCTTCATCATTCATCATTGTTTTCTGTGTAATGCCTTGCTTTGCGCCACCGCATGCTTGTTTGCAGCAGCTTCATTAATGCTGCTGCAACAAATCACACACAACCACATAGTGTAACACTACCTAAACCAGAACATCTCTTACGTGGAGTTAAGTGAGATTAAACTTTTTGTGTTCGTTCTATAGCAGGATGTAAACTGCCCTGGCTTGGATTTAAAGCTGGGGAGACAGATGAAGGACAGATAAAATATGCCAGAAATTAATCAATTTCCTGTTGCAATTCAAAGTCACTGGAAATGAAAACATTCAAACAATCTCATAACAGGCACCTGTGTCCTGTCAGGCTGCCACCGCAAGTTCAAGACAGGATCAAAAGCTTTTCCTGAGTCCTTCTCAAACTTTGAGAAAATCCACCGGCATCTGTTTTGCCTTAGGACATCTCTGAGACAAACTGCCTGAACAGTGTTATTAATGTTGAAAGAAAACAGACACACAGTCACACTCTGGGGTCAGAGAATCCCCCGATCAAATCACAAAAGTCAGTTAAAGTGAAAAGAAATTTGTTGACATTCGTGTGAAAGAAAATAACAGAAATGCAGTTTGTGCAATCGTAATTATTGCTTGGGTTTGTGATGCTATCATTTAACATCGAAACAAAGCATGCCACTAAAAATAAAATGACAGTGAAATGAGAGTTTTACTGTAAAACTTACTGTAACAATTACACAATCAAATATGACATTTAAATGCTGTTCTGTTTCACTAGTGCATCAGAATAATCTGTGACAGTAAGGGTGTGGAACAAGCACTATGAAATTTGCATGACTTGTTGTTGCTGTACTTGCTTTTGGGTGGGTTGTCTTTCTGAGTGCTTTGTGCATACACTCAGTGGCCACTTTATTAGGTACACACGTTCAACTGCTCATTACCCAAATGTCTAATCAGCCAATCATATTGCAGTCAATGCATTTAGGCATGTAGACATGATCATGACAATCTGCTGAAGTTCAAAGCATTCAAAGCATCAGAATGGGGAACAAAGGTGATTTAAGTGAACGTAACATGGTTGTTGGTGCCAGATGGGCTGGTCTGAGTATTTCAGAGACTGGGATTTCCACGAAAAGGCGAAAATGCCTTGTTGATGCTAGATATCAAAGTAGAGCCGATAGCTGATTTGAGCTGATAGAAAGGCAACAATAACTCAAATAACCACTCGTTACAACCAAGGTTTGCAGAAGCACATCTCTGAATGCACAACATGTCGAACCTTGAAGCAGATGGACTACAGCAGCAGAAGACCGCACCAGGTGCCACCTCTGTAAGCCAAGGACAGGAAACTGAGGCTACGATTTGCACGGGCTCACCACAATTGGACAATTGAAGATTGGGAAAAACGTTGCCTGGTCTGATGAGTCTCAATTTCTGGACCAAAATTTCTAAGGAATGTTTTCAGCACCTTGTTGAATCTATGCCATTAAGAATTAAGGCAGTTTTGAAAAAAAGGTGGTCCAACCCAGTGCTAGCAAGGTGTACCTAATAAAGTGGCCAGTGAGTGTATGCATGCATTTTTAAAAAATGCCATTTGAAACAAAAGCACTTCACTTTTGGAGCAGCTGGAGCGCAGAAAAATGACACAGCAGTGCTGCACCCATGTGTCTGCATTATAGGAGGTGAAAACCCCTACATGCTTTTGATTCGGACGCTCACTATTGAAATACAAACAAATCTTCTAGCCTGCTGTACTGGATTATGTGAATCTAAAATTTGCTGTTGCACTGTGATGATTTTTTTTTTTTCTTCGTAATTTGACTTGAAATTTGGTTGGATACATCATAAGCAATTATGCTATTAAAATTGTGTCAGAAGGTTATATAGCTGCACTGTTGGCAAGAGGACTCATTTAATGTAGCAGTTATGGCTGTGAAAGCTCTAGATGGATGGATAGTTTGTGTGTGTGTGTGTGTGTGTCTAGGCGTGCGTGAGTGCAATATGTTAAGAGATTAACCTTTTGCGTGCCTGATGATTCCACTTCTTTTATAAACCCACTTTATCAAATGAAGCTGCTGGCAGATGGTCCACATATCAGCAACTGTGCTGAGTCTTTTATCCACAGATATAAAGGAAGAGATGAGGGAGAATGAGAAGAAGAAAGGGGAATAAACCCATGAGCTCTTGCCTGTGTGTGTGTGTGTGTGTGTGTGTGTACACATGCATAGCTGGAAATTCCCTGAAATATGTGCAGTATAGAGAAGTATCAAGGATACTTCATAATGAAATCTGAAATAATGAAGACATTTTTTCAATTTGTGAAACTTTTAAATGTAATGAATGTTCCCTAATTTTCTCTATTTATGAAATAGACTTTTAAAATCCTGAAGGAGTGATTCAGACGAGACATTTTATTGCTGCATCTGATGTTGGAAAGACATTTTTATCCTGATCATCGGAGCCTTTCACCTCTTTGCTTTTACTCATGTTCACCTCTGTCCCCTGTCAGTGTGAATGGGGTGGAATCGTGCAGTGAATTCAGCCTGAGCACCAAATAATGTTCTGATGGCTGAATGAGATCAGTCAGAGGTCCCATTGGAAACGCTCAGCTTAGATGACACGAAAAACTGACACATTGTGAAGAGCAGCAAAGACATGTGATGACACACACACATGCACACAGATGAGGATAGTTATGTTGTTCATGTTGAATGACATTAAAGCTGGGTGTGTGTCTCTGTGTTATTGTTTAATAGCATGAGAGCAGTTAGTTGTGTGTCCACTGTTGAATCTCCTTCATGCTAGGTGTTGGTTAGAGCCCCAACAACAACAACAACCTGGGACCTGATGGATGACGCACTGACAAAGAGGATTGGGAAGAGGGCAGAGAGACAAACAGAGAAAGCGATTGTTAGTGTGTGTGTGTTTGAGAGAGAGAAAGAGCGATAGGCTCACTTTTAAATCTGGGCGCTCTTCTTCCGTTGAAGTGGGGCATATTTGACACAGATTCACGTTCTTCCATGGCCCTCTCTTTCTCGCTCTTCAAACACACACAGGCTGATCCACGCCTTGTAACACAGCAGTGAAATATTTGAAAAGCCTAACTCAGTAATATCTGACAGTTCTCATTTTTATTGCTATTTTCACTCAGTCATTTCACAGAAAGAAATCTAATGCTGTTGACAAGCTTGAAAAACATTGTCGTTTTACAGATCACCTTGATACAAGTCTCATCAGTTTCCACTGATGTTTTATTATCACCGTTCAGATTAGATTTCATGTACTACAGAGAAAAACTAATATGTTTATAAAAAGTTATCTCTACTGGGAGTAAACATCAAACCTAAGAGGAGTAGACAGTTTTTATTTAACTACTTTGTTTATCTGGCATCTGCCAAAATGTCTCTGATTGTGATTTTAGTTTTTTTTCTCTCTTGACCTTATTTTTAAATGCCAGTCATTTAACACTCAAATACTAAGATATGTTAACAACCATATCATTGGTACAGCTGATTGAATATTTACACTAACTTTAAATGTTTCATGGCATCATCAATAGTACCGCTTTAAAATGATATGTTGCATCAAAGGCTTAATGGTTTGGAAGGAAGGCATTACACAGTAACAAACTACATCAGCATCACTGGATGTTCAAGTATTCGCAGTTGTTTTGGGGTAATTGCCCCCCATTTTGCAGAAGAAATCAACAGGTCTCCAGCTAATAAGAAAAGAATGTGCCTCTGGTAAATGTCATAAAAAGCTGTCACTTTTAATTGAATTCTACATAAACTTCTGTAAATCTGCTGCACCAGATTTGAATTTCAAATTAACATTTGGTAGATATGCTCAGTACCTTAAATATCTTTTTATGCAAAATCAGCTTTGGCTTCACATGTCCCTTCTGGCGACATGGATGCATTATGATAGCATTAATACAAATCTATATATGTGTAGAAAATTGCTTTCTGAACCTTATTCAATATTCAAGTGCATTATGAAACTTGCGTTGAGAGCCAAAAATTAATCTCTGAGCTGCCCTCTGGAGATTTTGGCCCCCAGTCAACCTTAAATCTTTTGCATTTCCATGTCAGCTTAAATGGCTGAATCTCTGCTTGTGGTAGTATTTTATAATTTAACTGGGTTTATGAATTTTATAAAAATTTAAAAAAGTGCTTTCTCCTGTCTACATAGATTAACATATTTCATACCGGCACAGTACAAAATCTTTTCAGACAGTTTTCATGTTATCCAATTAACTGCTTGTAGTAATGAAGTCAGAGTAGAGATAGTAATAATAAGGTAGAGTCAGTTGATGAACTTCCTGTCACGAGGTGAACTGCCACACTATCTGGCTATGGTGGAGGACTCGGATAAGATGCATTTTGTTTTTGAAACATAATTTCTAGCTAGATGCCCACAAAATGCCCTCATGCCCTGGATGGCATGAGGAAAGAGATCATAGCACATGGTTCCACAAAGTCACTTAGAGCACATAAGTCTGCTAAGGTCAAACAATCCTTCTTATCAAGGTTATAATTTAAAAAATCCTGCATCCGTCCCTTTAAACAGATTCATACCAAAATTGAACAGGTTCTTCCCTGGCCCATGATCCATCCCTCCACCTAGGTTTCAACTGTCAGACGCAGGTGGAAACTTAACCTCCTTTGTAGAGGTTCTAATAAAAATAATTATTAATCCACTCTGTAGCTGCAGTCACAGATTCTCTTTCTACTTTGCCACAAAATGTCCAATACAGACATACAGATATACAAGAAAAGAGCACCAGTTTTCATGAATATTGAAAGTAAAATGAAACTTTTCATGATCGGTATTTAGTCTAAATATAATGAAACTGGGGTTGATGGTCAGAATTTTGCAAACTTGACTTATGACTTGTTTGATTCTCACCACTTGTAACTTGGGACTTGTGACTTGTGATTTACTCCCATCTCTGCTCTCTGGGTGTCATGAAAAGTTACACAAAGGTTTGCGATGCCAATTCATCAACAAACATAAAGGCTTATAAGCTACCATATGGGAAAATACTGAGAAAATTTTGGAATATATAATAAATAAATACATCTGATGTATGAATTAGTGTGGCAAACATAATAATAAAAAAAAATAAATCGCCCTAAAAAGACATTTATGAAGCTCTATTCTATTCTACTCTACTCTATTTTATTCTGTTTGCTTTTTGGAGCAGACATAAATTACACTGCATGGCTGGTTGTGTGTGTGTGTGTTAGTGAGTGAGTGTGTGCGTGTGTGTGTGTGTGTGTGTGTGTGTGTGTGTGTATGTGTGTGTGTGTGTGTTTATGTGTGACGTGGTCTTGGTTTGAACTTTGTGGGCTGCACGCACACCCTGGCTCTCTGCTACAGGGAAATGTGGGCGTTGTGTCTGCCAGGCCTCTTACACTTGGCTTGTCTACATGCATTACTCACACACACACACACACACACACACACACACACACACACACACACACACACACACAAAGCAAACACACATTTTCCACAAAGACACACACAAGTGTGCAGAGTCATAGATGCATCCAGACAGGCCACACACACACACACACACAAAAACACGCACACACACAAAATGCAAATTCATGCACATGCACACACAAACACACACGCACAAAAATGCAGAGTCATGGATGTTCATGCAAAAGTCATGCACACAAAGGCACACACAGACACACACACACACACAGGGGCAGAGTCCATTGAGGATTTCATTTTGCTAAATAGTTGATATTCAAACTGGCCAGGCCTGCCAGGCAGCCAGCAGCATGATAGCATTAGCTTTAATTCACATCTGCCTCTCTCTCCCTCCCTCTCTCTCTTGCCCTCTGCCTCTCTCTCTCTTCCACACACACTCTCTCTCTCACACACACACACACAGACACACCCACGCACACATGGCTCAACACTCAGTGTCTGTCTGAATTCATGGGTCCTCCTGCTGCAGCGTGGCACGTGGGACTCTAATCTAACCCAGAGTTGTTCAGTCATGTTTATTGAGGTGAGTTAATGCAGCAGCTCTGCAGCTCACTCTGTCAGCTCCTGCTCTCACAGGCTCCTACAGCCCTGCATCCAGTAGGTGGCCTCATTGTGCCTCTGTGTGCATGCCTGCTCTCTACAGGTTCACCTCAGGACATCATGGCACCTTCATTTTTAGCCCCTCTTTTTCTTCCTGTGACTTAAATGATATTTATTCTAGTTTTTGTATCAGTGTAGGTCAAATTTAAGTCAAGTTTATATAAATAAAGAGAATATTACATTATTTATGTGAAAAAGTAACAGTGGTGTAACTTGTGATGATGATTTATCATCATCACAACTTACACCACTGTTACTATCAAATATCACCAAAATCTGATGCCACCAGGATGGGTGTCAGATTTCAGAAATTCACTAAATTTAAAACAGAAAAAATAATTTCCCGTGTCTTTTCCCCCGTATAGACTCTCACATGATAGAACTTAACCAGCTCAACTACCAGTCCAATCATCTCAACGTCGTTAAACGCTGATGTTTTCATGTTTTTGTGATCATAAACCACGTGGCAAAACTCTCGACAAAAGGTGCTGTGGGAGAAGGGATTTTGGGTGGCTTCCCTCCTCACAGCCTCCCTGGACAGATGGAGCAGTTGTGGCGCGGAGCGTGGCGCACAGCAGCAGCAGCAGCTGAGCGGAGAGAGAGGAGCGCGCACGAAACCGGTCTTGGAGAGACCAGAGTCATTCCCATCACTCTCCGCCGGCCAGTCGGACCGCAGGCACCTCACAGGGGAACTGAATGTTGCACAACGAAGAAGGACCCCAAAGGGACTGAAACAACACCTGGGGACCGTCGCAACAGGGGAGCGTGACTGACTTCCCGCGGAGGGGAGAGCGCAGAGAGGGTGAGCTCCTCTTTCACTTCGTACCAAGTTGGATGTAAGCCGGAGGGATGTGGATTTTTTTTTTTTTTTTTTTTTTTGCGGGGGGAGTGAATATTCTTTTTTTTTAGCTCGTAAAAATTAGCGGATGTGATTTTTTTTTTTTTTTATTTGGAAGAGCCAACTGCTGCTCCTGAGCTGAGCACATCCACGGAGCAGAGCGCACGCTGGCTGAACCCCCCTTTTCTTTCTTTCTTTCTTTCTTTTTTTTTTTTAAAGAAAATAAAACTACAAACTGCACCTCTGTCATTGATCATTTAGAATAACTCATGAATGTTTTTTGAAAGCTGTGACGGTCACGCAAACTAACCCAAAAGAAAAAAAATGAAGAAATGACCACACATCTGGATTACAGCAACATGGCAGCATAAAAAAAAAAAAAATCAAATCATGATCCTACATATGATGAATTCGACATTTGACGTCCATGTCTCCGTTCTGCAAATGTACTGCTGAGACTTTTGAATGCTGCTTCAGTTCTGTTTCTTTTCTTTGTTTTTGGCTCGACACTAAGGTGGAAACGTTGGCTGGAGACTGTCATTTACCAACAGGGAGCTGCGTTCAAAGAAGTCATGAATAAATGAGCAAAAATAAAAATAAAACACCTAGGAGCGAGGGTGGATCAGCCTCGGTGCAGGCACCAATATAATCACACAGACACGCCTCGAGGATCATTAAACAAATCAGATAAACGCAGCGCGAAACCCATCAATAAAAGTTATTGATGAGGTGGTATATAAGGCTAATGATTGGCCAAGCCTCTGTTTACTCAACGGCTGGGCAACAATATGGTGTGAAACTTTGGCAGAGGGCTTGACAGCTGGGGCTACAGTGAGCAGAGAAAACAAGGACTTTTCCCTAGATTTTATATTTTTCCTTCTGCTTAAGACTATTTTTTGACCACATCCCTGACTGGAAAAGATAATCGGAGACAACAGCTGGAATACTCTTCACCCTTTTCTTACTAGAATGTCTGCTGCCTGTACTGCTACTGCAGGAATTTATCAGCCAGGCATTTGTGTGGGGCAAATTTCTGAAGAGATCCTTTTGAAATATTTATAGCAGCTCTTCTGCAAGGATGGTGGTTGTGACAAGGAGCTTATGGATGACCCAGTCTGTGGGAGAGCTGGTGCCGAGACAGTTGACCTCTCCGCCAGCCATGCCGTCAGTCTAAAACTCTTCCCCGGAGAGGCACAGCTGCTGCAGGCTGGGGATGTGATGGGGTGACTGTTGACACCCCCCTCACCCACCCCCCTCTCACTTTATTAGCGGTGCAATATAAACAATGGATCAGAATTTCTCAACGGTTCGAGATGGCAAGCAGCTGCTACCAGAGAGAGACTCGTCCAAGCGTGTGCTGACGGGATGCTTCCTCTCCCTCCTCATCTTCACCACGCTGCTGGGCAACACGCTTGTATGTGCTGCCGTTACCAAGTTTAGACACTTAAGGTCAAAAGTCACAAACTTCTTTGTCATCTCGCTGGCCATCTCTGACCTTCTGGTAGCTATCTTGGTGATGCCGTGGAAGGCGGCGACTGAGATTGTGGGGTTTTGGCCATTTGGCGCCTTCTGCAATGTTTGGGTGGCATTTGACATCATGTGCTCCACTGCCTCCATCTTGAACCTGTGTGTGATTAGTGTCGACCGTTACTGGGCCATCTCCAGCCCCTTCCGCTATGAACGTAAGATGACCCCTAAAGTGGCGTGTCTGATGATCAGCGTGGCGTGGACCCTATCCGTCCTTATCTCCTTTATTCCTGTTCAGCTTAACTGGCACAAAGCTCAGTCCACCAGCTACGCGGAGTTGAATGGAACATACCCCGGTGAGCTTCCCCCTGATAACTGTGACTCCAGCCTGAACAGGACCTACGCCATCTCCTCCTCCCTGATCAGCTTCTATATCCCTGTGGCTATTATGATCGTCACCTACACCCGGATCTACCGCATTGCCCAGAAACAAATACGGAGAATATCTGCCCTGGAGCGGGCAGCAGAGAGTGCCAAAAACCGTCACAGCAGCATGGGGAATAGTTCAAACATGGAGAGTGAGAGCTCATTCAAAATGTCATTCAAAAGAGAAACCAAAGTCTTAAAGACGCTCTCAGTCATCATGGGAGTGTTTGTGTGCTGCTGGCTGCCCTTCTTCATCCTTAACTGCATGGTTCCGTTCTGTGAGCCGACCTTGCCAGATGGTGCCACGGACTTCCCATGTATCAGCTCCACCACCTTCGATGTGTTTGTGTGGTTTGGCTGGGCAAATTCCTCGCTCAACCCCATCATCTATGCCTTCAATGCCGACTTCCGTAAGGCCTTCTCCATCCTCCTGGGCTGCCACCGGCTCTGCCCAGGGAGCAACGCCATCGAGATCGTCAGTATTAACAACAACATGGGCGCCCCTACCTCAAACCCCAATTGTCAGTATGAACCCAAGAGTCACATCCCAAAGGAGGGCAACCATTCAGCCAGCTATGTGATTCCCCACAGCATCCTGTGTCAGGAGGAGGAGTTACAGAAGAAGGATGGGTGTGGAGGGGAGATCGAGGTGGGGATGGTAAACAACGCCCTGGAGAAACTCTCCCCAGCCATCTCTGGGAATTTAGACAGCGACACTGAGGTCACACTGGAAAAGATCAATCCCATAACACAGAATGGACAGCATAAAGCCGTGTCATGTTGAGAAATGGCAAAGATAGATTGGAGTACATGGAGGCATGTATGTACGCACACAAAAGGAAAGAAAAAGCAGGATGAAAGCAAAACAAAACAAAAGAGACATGTATGCCGGACAGGGACACAGTGAGTGGGATATACTGGACCTTAAGACTGTCAACAAAAATCCACAAGGAAAAACCTACAGAATGTTTTAAAGTAATGGCACTTTATCCTGGATATAACTATCTGCAAAATACTCTCAGCATTTATTGATGAAATTGACACATTTGATGATAAATGTTGACAATGTGAATATTAAAGCAGAACACTAGCTATGTGCACATGTATACATTTTTGGCAATATTTACAAGGATGTATACATATGCATGTGTATACTGTACAGTATTGACACTATCCTGGGAGGACTTAAACACAGTATACACAGTGGAGCAAGATGTAGAAACTATTAGCAAAATGTCTTGTAGGTAGGTGCTTTATATGTGTTTCATGGGAGAGAGAACAATGTGGGTAAATTGGTTTTGGTACAGTATAGTTAGTTGTTTATTGCAGTTATTTCTCCTCAGTACATTTCTAGGGATAATTTTATTGAAAATTTGAAACACTTGTATTGCAGTGGCCATTTATTTTAGTTAAAAGTATTTCAGACACCAAAGTCACAATGATCTGACCCATATTATCTTCAGTATCTCCAAAATTCTTATAAAGCCTGACATGTCCAGAGTCCAACTGATGTGTGTGAGAGAGAGAGAGAGAGAGAGAGAGAAAAGAAAAGAGTCACTCCTATTATCAACCTTCATGTGCATGTAGTCTATTCTGAGCCATCTTCGGTCACACCCACTTTGGACCAATCTGACTGGCTCACCTGAAGTTTCCTCCATTTCTTATCCTCATTCTGCTTCCATTCAGCAAACCCTCTATAGAGCCTTCCCTCCTCCTCTCCATTTCTCTGCTCTTCTTTCTTCAGTCCCTTTCTCACCCGTGTTGTCCTTATTTCTACAGTGTTGTCAACATCTTTGCTCTCCTCCCCACTGTTCCCAGAGTCAGCACAGCCTTGTACACCTGCTCCATATCTTCCTTTTATGTTTTTTTTTCCCTTTGGCCTGCTCTCTCCTCACCATCTCCTTTGGCAGCCCTCCATTTTAAGTCCTTACTCTTCCCACTCAAAGTGGCACTAATGATTCTATTTTTGGCAAATGCCGTCAGTCCATAATTAAAAAAGAATGTAAATCTGTAAACTAAAACTTCTGTGCTTGGACAGAAGAGGCAGAGCTGGAGCTGCAGTAGAGTTCACTCATCTAGAATGCAAGCGACACTTAGTGACCTTTTGCAAACTTGCAGATATCTGATTTTGTAAATTGCTCATGCTGGGAGCCATGCTGTGCTGTAGTGGTGATGTGGAGCATGCAGTATGACAGTCGCTCTGTTTTCAGGGGTGGAGTCCAGGACAAACAATCATGATGAGGATTACCTTCAAGATAATGGACACATTTTCATTGAGTGTCCTCTCATATAAATAAAAACGCAGCACTGAAATGTACAATAACAAAGCACATTAAGTGTTGAGTAGGTTAGTGAGTTATGAAATGCGCCTGCCACAGATCTAAAACTACTGCTGTCACACATAATTATACTTTTTAACAGTGCTACAATAAGTATTTTTAAATTTTCCTTGCTTATTCTTGGCTCTGCTCTTTGCACACAGATGAACTGATGTTTGGCTGTTAGTTTGAAAATGATACTAGTTTAAAATGAATTAGATTCAGAAAGTGTTTAAAGTTAGATGACATAACATTTACTAACCCCTATGGCTACAACCGAAAAATGAGAACGGTAAATGCTAAAACAGTGCAACACTAGAAATTAGAGCAGAGTCATCAAATAAAGTGGTTCTGTAAATGGATCAACACCTTGCTAACATTAGCTAACCCTAACCCTAAACCAAGTAAAGTCGTATCTATGTCTTATATATCTGTGGCCAATGAAATCAGACATAAGGACAAAGAACCAAAGAATATGAGTGTAGGGAGTCAGGGAAAAATACCATTCAATTCAGAATGCCAAATATATATGTAGTCTGTTTTTCGGAGGTTGACTTAGTTAAAATTAGCTTTTTTGTCTATACAACAAGTCTATCTGCTCAGCGGCGTGCTTTCTGCCATTGTGTTTGGAGCGTCCAATGTGTGCTATGTGTGTCCATGAGGGCGTGAAACTGTTGCTCATCAGAGAAAGGAAGAACTGATCCAATAGAAAGCAATTGGTCTTGAACGAAGCATTTGATTTTCCTGCTGTGGAAAATCCAATGCTATCTAGATGGCAACAAAGCGGGGGAAAGCTTTTAGCTCAATACGTGGCTTGGCTTGTGACACAAAAGCAACTCATTGTCCTCTCTGCCTCTCTGTCCTCGGCTCTTGCTGTTTGCTGCTCCATTGGCTTTAAAACCAATATTTATTAACCGAAATTTGGATTACCTATCTTGTACAATGAATTCATTTAATTTTCCAAGTGCTGAAATTCTGTTTCAACTGCCACAATATGCTCTAACTTCCCCTTTTACTCTCTGTCCAATGCCTAGTGGAAATCCCCAACCATATCAGCTCAGCGACCCTCCATATTCCCTCTTCACCAGTTCCTCTTAATTTACTCTCTAATTATTTCCAAACACAAGTCAGCTCAAACATGGGATAAAATGTGAACTGCGCATAATCTGTCAGGATTGGACATGGAAGGGAACTGCCTTGGGGAAGATTTGGTCTCTCTTCCACCCCCACCCTTTATCCTCCTATTTCTCTATCTCTTTCTCTTTTCTCTTGGCTGCCTCTGTCGACTTGATGAGTGTTTCCAGTGTTAACACAGATTTGAATTTATTATTAAACAGACAGGGCCTACTGTTTCCCTTCTGTAGTGTGAGTCAAAGCACTGAATCAAAGCCCCACCTGGCCGTCTTATTATTGTTGTTATTATTATTATTATTGTATTATTGCTGTTGCCAAAATTTTTTGGCTGAATGTGGCTGTACTGTAGCTTATGCTGTGATTTAACCAGTGTTTTATAAGCTGAAATTTGCAGGGGGGTATAGGGATAGGGGTTTCCTTAATAATATAGAGATTAATCTGCCATTTGTCGTGACATTATTGGCATTTACAGGTTTACCAGATGTTTCTTGTACATGCTGTATGTATACATTTATAGAAACATACCTCCAGCTGAGAGCTGAAATGATCTCTGCTGTATTTTGGCTCCATCTAAAACCCCCCGAGCTTTCACCTTGTCAGTTCGGTGACTCATCTTTCCAGCTGCCACTGCTTTGATTTTGGAGAAGGGTGATGTCAGGCAATAGTCCCACAAGCAAAATGCTTTGTTTGATCTAGAGTGTTTCCCCCAAGGCAGCCATGCAAATTGCTCTGGGGAGCTATAATGACAGTACATGGTCTCTCAATCAGTGTAGTTACACAAGTAATGACAATTTAAGCAAGTCTGACAGTGCAGAATCCCTCCTCTGTACTGTCAGAGAGAGAGATGGGGGGGGGGGGGGGGGGCAAGGGGTGCAGCAGGCGTAAGGCTGAATGGCCTTTGCAGGAATTGTGGGGGCATTTTAATAATGATGTTTCAACTCACTTAAACTGTCTAGGATAATGATGGAGTCCCTACCTCAACATCAATTCAGTGATAAAGCTTCATGTAAAAAACATAAATGGCAGTATTTAGGGTTGGGGAGTGCAGGGATAGAGTATTGTACAATGATGTTCAAAATGTAGTCGTGATGAACACAAGTGCTTTTTATCTTCAGAAATCCTTAATGTGTGTAGCAAATGCTGTACGTTTTCTCCAGTGTGGGATTATAATTTACAGTAAGATGCAACAGTCACTGACTATTTATATATTTATTTATTTACATGTTTTGGGTGTTCATTCATGAAAGTGATGTCAAAGCTTATAACCCTCAGAATTATTACAGTATTTAGTTTACAGTTTGTACAAAAAACATGTGCCCTTCTTGTAAAATAAACATGTATGTATTTTTTTTTTTTCATCCGTCCTCAATTAGTTGTGTTTATTTGAGAGGGATGTCTGGATGTGAGTGGTGCTGTACCTTTGACACTGAGTGGGTATTGGAAGATCATGTCACTGCAGAGGATCGATGGAGATTGATTTTGAACAGTGACGCATATTTTTTTCCAGTTCCCTGAGCATGGTGTCCTCGCTGTGTTCCTGCCTTCGCCCTGCATTTACATAACCTGACAGCCACTTGACAGTTGACATGTCCTCTTCCTCTAGTCTCTCCCTTGCCTCATTTGTTAACTTAAATGTGGGCACAAGCAAACGCTGACTCAAATGCACACACACACACACACACACTTGCACATTAATATTTTAAGAAACTACAGTTTAAAAACACACCTCTCTATGATCCATGTGGTACAGGTAATGTTTGAGAACTAGCCTGGGCTCAGATGTACAATGCTTGAAGCAATTTTCCTTATTTTGGATTACTGATCAGGCTGAACACCTTTAGATTTGTAATGTGTAATGTACATTAGTGTCTGAATTGGATTTAGCCCACAGCTATGAGGTCCCTGCCTTTTTATTTAGCTTCTACTTAGCTGGGAACAATGGTCAATAATCTCTATTTAGCTCATGTGGTTGGATCTTATTTCATCAACCTTTCACCGGAAGTAAAAAAAAAAAAACATTAAGATAAGTATAGCATCTCAAACACATTCGAGAGAACCCATGAGCTCACAGTTAAAGTGTCTGATTGTTCAGTTGTACTTAACAGGTTCTTGGTGAATCAAGTAAGCTAAGAATCGACAGTGAGCAGGTTTGATTTTAATCCAAGGCTGTTGTATACGAAACACGCACACACACACACACACACACACACACACACACACACACACACACACACACACACACACACACACAGACACACACACACACACAAATTCATCTGGTGCTTTTAATTTGAAATCAAGAGCATGTTCTTAATTGGAGCAATGCAAAGTAATTACAACAGCCAGAGTGTGATTCGTGCAGGTTGTCACTATTTAAAGTACACAATCCTGTAAGTCACTGAGCCATTGCCAAAATAGCAACAAAGCCAAAAGATTCTCAGGCAATCAAACCTTATAATGTCTAATGTCTTTAACCCTGTTAAAGACATTATCTCACATTTAAGACTGATTTAACCACAAAGCACTGCTTCATAAGGAACTGTTTTGTTTTTTTTTTACTTACATCAGGACACAGACCCCTTAAACACTGACCCATGGGGCAATTGTTCAGCTTTCAAACACCATGATAAAAAACAAGAATTTCTTCATTCTTTATAGAGGATTGCAAGCCCTGTTCCCAATCAAATTTCATTGTTTTTATTGTGCAAAACCTCTGGTGGAGTTGACAGGGGCGCAAATTCAGAGGTTGTGAACACATTAGTTGGTTGAACATATCGAGACAAACCTTAGATTTATCATGTTTCATGGCCTAACCTTTTCCCCATTAAACTTAGTTTAAACCCAGTGTGATGCTGTAGCAGAGAAGTACCTGTCCAAGAACTAAACCTATTAGTTAGGTTGAATGTTTCTACAAATTATAGTTAACAGATTAAGATTTGTTTTGAAAAAGGAAACAACACATAAAGGAGACCCCCTTTTAATCTATCCTTTAAATTTGAGCGCTTCTGACACACTAGCACATCCCATATCTGCCCTATGTGTCGATATTTAACCTCTCCTGATCCAGCCTGAAAGAGAGAGAGGGACAGAGGCAGGAGTGGGGTCACAGTGGAAATACAGTCAAGGTTAATGATAGACTGCAGGCAGCAAAATGCAACCTAGTGTGGTTCTCGTGTGTGTGTGTGTGTGTGTGTGTGTGTATGTTTGCGGCATTGCATGCACACCACTCGCTGTAATGTGCTTATGTAACTACACCAGCACTCATTCGACTCCTTTGCTCAGTCCCAACTTAACAAAAGCAGCAGGCAGCATCATGTCTGAGACCAAGGGCCCTCGATATTGGCACTGGTCAAAGCATATATCAGGTCTTTAATATCTGATGACTGACAAATGAGTTATTTCTACCCTTGAATGGATAATTCGGATCCTCAAATGTTACGTTAAATGAGTTAATTCATGTATTATTGTATCAGTGCAAACTGACCTTACAGGCCAGTGGTTGCTTGGGTCAGCTTTAGGGAAGTGCACCCATAGCATTAGCACTCAGCTAACAGCTTAACAGTATACAATCCTTCCTATTTGCCCTTTTCTCCTAAACTCTCTCTGTCTCATATAGTTTTGATGCTACTCTCCTCCATGACTGTTTGCTGTGTCAAGACAGTGAAACAGTGAAGGTTATTAGGTCATGGACAATGTCTGGGTATTTGGGTTTAATACTGTTTGAATTAGGCCGTAGACACTGTATGTTGACATACTTCAGGGTTTGGCTGACATATTGAATAATTCATCACCTGATACCTACTGGGCTGCCCTGGTTTCTGATTAGATATGCACATTTTCTATTTGAATTGAGCAATGTAAATGACAAAAATTAAGGTGGTGTGGCTGTTGAGCTAATCCTCAGACCTCAGATCTCAACTCCCCTTTAACTTAACTTTGCCATATTTGCTTTACAGAGTTTCTTGAGGATCAGATGCTTTTCCTCTGAGCTGCTTTTCTTGATTATCCTGAAGAAATCATCATATTTCTAACAGTACTGTCTCCCACCCTTGGGCCAAGGCACCTGGGCCTGATTGTTATTGATCTTATTGCATTTATTTTCTTTTAATTCAGGGTAGCTGAGCATCCTTTTTAGGGAACATGTCCTTGAGCTGCGTCTTTACTTCTGTGTCTGCCAGGAAATTCTCAGAGGCATTTTTGACAGCTACTTCCAACATTACTCAAGTGTCTCTGTTCAACACTGAGGGGCTGGGGCTTTTGATCATTGTTATAGCATCTGTTTGACTCTAATACTCCCTTGAATAACAAAAAAGAAGAAACAAAGCCCTGCTAGGATTACATGACAGTATTACAACACTGTTAAAATTATAATGTTGACATACAAGTCAAAAGTCTTAAGGACCTTAACTGTGTACAGTCCCTATTTTAAAGCCATGAACAAAGGTCCCTCTCTCTCTCTCTCTCTCTCTCTCTCTCTCTCTCTCTCTCTCTCTCTCTCTCTCTCTCAATGGACCTTGTCAGTCATCTATTAACAGTTTGGCTGTAAGCAGTTTTTAAGCCATTAGTTTAGGGATGTCTCGCATGAAAACCTCCATCTGTTCTCTGCATATTGTTGCTGCAGATTTCTGTATAAGAAATGTTTTACCTACAATCACCTGCAGGTGTTCAAACTATTTTTAATAATACATTTTTCCTCCGACAAAGTTCGTTGATCCTTTCAAACTTTTAAGAAGTAGACTAATTAGATTTAATCATGACACAAGCTGTTTGGACAGATTCACAGTTTACTGGGATGTGATTTCCTCATATTGTCACGTTCTTCCTGAAATCCACAAATTCTATCATAAAATTTGTTTTGCCAACAGCACAACAAGTTCAAATTGTCAAGGTAACTGAACAAGTTCATTGGTCTTACTTCACTCACTCAACTCTTTGAAGATGACGAAATTTAACTTAAGTGTTAGTACCAACATTTTAGACACAAACTTAGGAAAATGTAATGTTGCCATCACATTTATGGGCTAAATTACACTTTATGGCTTCCTGGTGATGTTTCAAGCCAAAACACAACCACTCCTCTCTTCTCTCCCTCCAAACGTACCCTTGACTTTTATTCCTATACTCCTTTTTCTCCAACTCTCCTACTCTCTTCTCTCCCCAAGCATGACTCACATTCCCTCTGGTGTTTTATCTTATCAAGGTATGGATCAAGCCAGACACAGCAAGCTGACTTCTTCAATCTGGCAGTAAAATAATGAAAGATTAAGGACCTTATTTCTCAAAGAAGGTTAATAGAAATAATCATAATTATAGGCATTTCTGCTGATTTTTTGATTGCTGATCTTGCTACATCAGGAATTGCAGTAATTACAACACAATGAGCTAAAAACACACTCTTCAGGTGCCTGAAGAAGACAAAAGCTTTGCTGTTTGATGGCAGCTGCCTCATTCATATGAATCACATCTGCACCATGTCAATCAAACAATGCCAATGTTAATATCTACTGTGAAAAGCACCAGTGCATATCAATCGATCCAGAGAAAACAATGTCCAATATGATTGATGCTGCATACTTTCTCAAAGAGGCTATTTGCTTGTTTTCTCTACCAAATAAATAAAACAATTTATAAAAGCCATTTATATTTCTGTATACTACAAACCTTTCATTAAAAATGTACAAATATTTGAAATTGATTGTGAGGAGCAGAGTGTATACAGTCGTATACAGCATGTACACTACTACTAATTCATGGACCTGATCACCCACCTGGTTTATTCAGTGGCTCCGACTCAGCACAATTATTCTGCTTATATCAATTTCTGTCCATTTTCTCTCTGCTATCATTTTTGCATTAGTCAGCATGGATTAGTGGCTACAGCTTTGCAGTTGAAGAACAAAGACAGTGACTCAACACTTTAGACCTCAGAAAAGTAAGAGTGAATGAGAGAATGGAAGAAATAAATGGCAGACTTTGAGGAGACAGCAAAGTTTGCTCTCACTGTTCTCATTATGTACTATACGGCTGCAGACGGCTATTGTTTTCATTGTATACGCTCTAAAAATACATTGCATGCTACCTGTCCTGCACCAAATAACATATTAGAGTCACAGTTTTTCTCAGTCATTGTGGTACACTTCTCAAATAATCCTAAAAATGTGCAAAACAGTAAATTAATTTCTCTAAAAAACACTGCAAACACAAGCACACAACAGATTACCTGCAAAATCCCGTGATTAGCTCAAAACCATTTGTTCAACTTTTAAAATTAAGTATTAATGTCAGCACACAAGATGGTCAAAGTGCTCAACCACGTTGACAATATGACAGTGTACTTTTAAAGTAATGATGTAAACTATGGCTGGGTTTTTAATGACAACTGAACATGCACATAGTTATATGAACAACAGTACAAAGTTACACATTACTGTATATTGGAGACTGATCAGATGTGGCCAGACTTATTTAAAGTATATTTATTTTATAGCTACTGGAAAATGCAAATGGACTACAGTAATATGAAACATTACTTTATACAGTATTACAGCACACACATTGTTGGATTACATACCTGTCTGTAAGAAATGTTTAAACGATTGATGACATGGTTGTTCTCCCAACAATGTTGGACCAACCTCGGCTGTTGCAGGGCTATAATTGAAAACATAGTCCATGACTGTGACCCTTATTTTATCTGGAATGTTGTTATGTCCTTGGTCTCTTCTAACTTTAACTCTGTTTTACCTTCCTACCCTTTCACGACGAAGCCTTGCTCTTCCTCTTCTTCAGGAACCTGTTGTTGTTCTTATGTTTTTCTAAATTCTAACACTGTGTTTTGCTTTCTATCTATGCGGGTTAATGAAATGTACCTTTGAGCTTTTTTAGAGAACTGGTTGATGATTGGTTGATCGAACACATCACATATTCCCCTTCATTAGTGAAAGTTAAGAGTCACCTTAGAGCAATTCATCAATACAGGGCACATTAATAATAAAAAAAGGCAAAAAGAAATGTGTAGAAAATATGATTTATTCAATGAATTCATGCCTATGTGTTCTGGGGATTGATAATTGCAATTGATAACGTAGGGAAGCAGACAAATGTTCATAATCATCTGCATGAATGTGCCAAAGCATTTGCAATTTGTTTAAAAGAATGAAAATTTGCTTTTATGATGTGCACCAGTGACTAGATGATGTGAAGGTTGATCACTGTAAATTCATACGGTTGACAAAAACCTATGATGTAAATGTCGCTTTCAATGTGCTGGATGTGCTGGATGTGTAAATAAGCAACTGTATGCTGGTAATATGTCCATGTCAGGCTCCAAGTTTCTTTTCCCTGCCCCTGATTTTTGCAAATTTTTTTTTTTTTTGCTTTTTTTCCTCCATCATCTTTATCACTTTTGACAAACTAACTGCCAAGGTTTCAGTATCTGCACCTTTCCAGTGGGATATTAGAAGTCCAGTGATGAACCTGAGCCAACTTCATCTGCAACTCCGGCTGGTTTAGACCCTTCTGTCTCTTACCACCTCCAACTTCATCTCATTCATCTAATCACTGCATGAATTAAGACCCTTCTGTTGTGCCCCTCTTTCCATTCATAACTTGGCACCTATTGTCATGATCAGTGCTGCTTGTTCCCACAGGCATCCATCATCACCCGAAACTTAACCTCCACTGGAAGCCTCAGGAGAGCGCTGTCAAGATCTCAGGATCTCATATTCATGCTGTGAAGCGTCTTGTTGAGTTAAAAATCAGACTAGTCTCTCTCTGAATTAATTGATGTGGCTCTACAGACCCCAGAAGTTATATTATATGGTTGGCTGCGGTGAACAGAAGTTTCATTTCATTAGCTTTGGAGACAATGCTAACAGCTGTCTTTAAGACACATCTGCTTTCCATGACCACCTAAGCTCAGTATGTCAGGTTTGTGTATGCTAGAGTGGAATACAATGGAGTGATGGTGATAATAATAATAATAATAATAATAATAATAATAATAATAATAATACTCACATGTCGGTGTGTATTGTATGTCTTCATCAGTAGATGGTGTATCTGTGTGTGACTGTGTGCAGCTTCTGCACTTTACCTGCTGTTTTCCATGTTCTGTGCTACACTGAGCACCTGTCTCCTCTTTAGTTCCTTTCATTTATAATGTAATGATTTATGGCCGTAGCCATTGCGCCCTACTTCCAGCTACACAAAGATGTTAGGAGATACTTAAATAATAATTCATAGCCTTTATTACTCCCTCAAAAGAATTGCTTTGTTGACCTGCCTGTCCTCTTGATACTTACATATGTCCAGTAAATTGTTTCTCTCTGAGATAAACTATCCATTAGTCTTGATGTCCTAGACTGTATATAAAAAGCTTGATAGCCATTACATGTGTGCAAAATCACATAGGGATTTAATGTTAATTTACCTTTGGGCTTCAAGCAAAACCTCTAGATCTCATGTTCTCTGCATAATCCAAAATGCAGGATTGTTACTGTGACTTATCATAACACAATTTAGATATTTTCTAAAACAACTTAATGCATCCACATGCTGACAAGTGTATTACTGTAATCTTTACATAAATGTAAATCCACCACTCTCATCATTCTCTCTTGAAATCACGTTTGAAATGCTATATATGAATATGTGATATTCAGTACATTACTGCCTGGACTCTTAAACCAATAAACTGCTTTTAAAGGGTTAAAGAGGATGAGCAGATTCTAGTTGTAACTTTGTCAATATTTGTTTAGTTTATTGTTGATGTAGGGGAGACAATGTGAAGGAAACATGGATTAAGTTGTTCCTTGTGTTCAGCTCAGCTCATTGCTTTTGATGCCTTTAGGCAAGGTCACCTGGCACACCCTCACCTACACAGACTTGTATCAAGAAGGGCATAAATGCATAGAAAGTAAAGTTGATGTGTACAAAAAGATGAACTCATGAATATAACCTTATATGGAAGAAGCCAAGTGGTAAATAAAATAAAATAAAATAATCTTAATCAAGTTCAATTAATTAATAATTAATACTTGTTAAAATACTATATTATATATATTATATTGAATGCTGGTCCTCAGACCAATAAGGAAAGCTGCTGCTGTTCCTTCATGTGTTTTACTCTCTGTGCTGCTGTACCACACTGTAATAGTCTTTGGATGATGGATTGATGTTGGCTTAGCAGAGGATGTAAAGTTGTTGTTGAGCTTGTGCAGTGATGTGTTCAGCGGTGGTGATGGGGTCTACGTTCTTGTCAGTGTATGTTGGAATTCCACGTGCACTGGAAGTAAATGCAGAGTCCCTGAGTTTTAGCCGTATTAAGCAATGGGTGGTGTAACATGAAAAAAGCCAGGGGAGGGTACACAGCCCTAAGGAGCTCCTGCACTGAGGGTAAGAGGATGCGTGGGTGGGTTATTAATCTTCAAACCCTGGTTTGCAGGAAGCTCCAAATCCACTCATGGATTGTTTAAAAGTATGTTAAAAGGTTTCAGTGGACTGATGGTGTTACCGGTAATCTATGGGTGAGGTGCAGCATTTCAGGGGTGGCTGGTTGGTGGAATAAGTTTTTCAAACATTTCATGAACTCGCTTTATTTATCTGGGAGGTCATGGGTCATTATCTGGAAGGCAACAGGTGCATTTTTATCTGTTGTTGCTTGTCACGTCCTCAAGATTTTTCAAACATGGTCTATTTGAAACTACAGGAAAGACAAGGCTTTACAGTAGCAGGTTAATACAGCTTGGTGTAATGCCTAATAATACTGTGCTGAAAGCAATGAATGATAAATAAAGGATTCTGCAGTTTCATTGGCCTCTTGAGATGCTGCCAATGTGAACTGGCCACTGGATTTGCAGGGTTTGCTGTCTTCACACCATCATTTCTGCATTTCTGAAAGGTTCACATAATCTAAAAATCTTGACAGAGACACAGCAGAGACTATGCTTCATAACTGTGACAACACAGTTTTCTCTCTCCAAGCAAAAACTTCCAGTGCATGCATTATACCAGCTTTCTTTTTTTGAAACTCTGAAGTGCAGGAGAGAGAAAATAAAACAATGCCCATGTTCAACAGTTCCACTAAAGTTTTGTTCTCTGAAATGGAGGATGGTCCTCGGTGCTATCATCATATCAAAAGATACCTCACTTGACAATTTATCATTTATCAGCATGAATATTTGGAACAAAACATAACTATTTCAAAGCTTATTTTCTTTTTTACTTTATAGTTGGTGTCTGGAGTCTTGGTTTGAGTCCTGTTGGTTTGCATATTGGAGATGTGGCTGGCAGAAGGTGGATTGTAATGTGAATCACCTTCCACTAAGCATGGCGTATAAGAGGAATGACCTATTGACTATCAGATCTCAAATTTGGCTGTCAGACCTGTGGAACGACAAAAAGCACAACAGAGAGTGGCCTTTGGTGTCTCTGCATGCATGGACGTGTATACGGGCACTTACTGTGCTCTGTTTCACAAGGTGATGAACATGGCTTTCATATGAATAATTGAAGATGCTTAAAGGGCTTTTGCTCTCTGTAACACAAACTTGACCTTTACTCTGCTTTCGAAGTAAGAGCAAACAACACTGCTGGGTTCGTCTTCAAATGCAAACATAATTAAGCAAACTTGAAAGTGAGTATCTTCATGTGACTGGTTATCATTAAAATACATTTACTTTTATCACAGTGGAAAGAGAGAGGAGCAGCAGAGTGGAGCATGTGGTGCAGATGGTATTAATGTTAAATGCAGGAAAACACACTTTTTATCCAAAAGAAGGAAGAGAGTTAAAGTCAGATTAAAATTTAAGTTTAATGAACACAAACCATAAGCTCCTTTCTGTGACAGCAATCAAAGGGTCTCTTAATTAGTAATCATTGCTCTTTTCAGTCCACATAGACCTATATTTAATTTATGTTTCACGGCTTATGTAAATGCCATTGGCACTATTTTTGTCCATGTGAAGCTGAATGTCTTTCTGAATAAGTTGTGGCCACACAAAAAAACATCATTGAGTACTGTGTGCTGTACTCAGCTGCACAGACAAGAGTGCTCTGCACATTGCTATCAGTGAACCATGTCTTTGCTTGATGATTTATTATCTCAGAGACATGACCTACCTTTGCAAGCTCCTAGAGTCTTGTATAGCTAATGTGGCTTCCCAAAGCTGTGCTTCCACCGTGTGAGACGTTTGCCCTGCATTTGCACAGCAGGAACTTCATCACCTCACCTGTTTTAGTGGCTGTCGTTGTGGCTAAATTAATGAACAAAAATCAGTGCAGCTGAATGTTGCCATAAAGAGAGGTCAATTTATTTCCAGATCAGAATCAGACTTTATTTTATCAGCCCTCTGGCAGAATTTCCATTTTGTATGTTAGATCACTTATTTCTTGTTTTGTTTGGTGGAGCCAGGTATAGAAAGGCTGCTATGACCTTCATTTGATTTCTCTAGTTTCTAAATATCATAGTTAATAAACCCCTTTGCCAGAAAATGATGACGATTCTGCAAAAACTTGTTATGTTGAGCATACCAGTATTTTATTTATATCCACACTAATATTTTTTAAAATATTCTTACCTTCTCTATTTCAACATGGCAAAGATTAAGTTTATGGCAGTTCAAAATTAATAGTATTTCATACTGAATGTGCTACATACATACCAACCACCATCCCAACCTCCTCAGCCTTCCCTCAGTAGATATATATGACTCTCTGCTTCCTAAATCAGCGTTGAACATTGGCGTTGGACATAAATTTCCCCTTGGTGTTGTTTTCCCTCCCAGCTAATGTTAACCCACTTACCGTGGCTTCAGCTGCGCAGTAGACCTTTGAATCCCAAGATGCAATAGAGCTGCTCCAGCCTTTGTTGATTTGTAGCTTTGGTCAATCATGTGAGCCAATACATCAACGCTGTCATGGGATTTCCTGTCTGGCTGAAGTGCCACCTGTGCAGATATTGACAGCACAGAAGGATGGTTTAACGGAAAACAATACACACAAAGAGAGGCAATCATTAGAAAGCAGCAGTAGACTGCCTATCTGTATCATTATCCATTGTGATGTTTTTACAGGGATTAGATGTGTATGTATTAAATAATATATGGAGTTAAAAGGAATATATCACAATGTCTAGACAAGACTAAACTCTAAGAGGTGTAGATTAGAAATAGAGATCTGGCCAGAGAAAGTGTGCCAAGGATCCAGTCAGCACTGCATCTACTGCATATCATTCTTAATAAAGAAATAAATAATACTCGATGAGTGCAAATTAACCATTTTTCACAAAGGAAAATATATAAATAAAATAAATAAAGTGCGGGTTTGGAATGTTAATCAGAACAAGACACAACTCTTAAAAAGGGCATGAAAGCCCACAAGGACATAAGCGAATGACTAATGCCCTGTTTGTCTATCTGTCATCTGTCTCACTGCTTTCTGTTTCATCTCCTCTGTGTTTATGTGTGTGAGCATTTATGTATGAGACCGAAAGACTGATTTAACACGCAGACGAGGTCGAACAGTGGCCTCAGTCATCGGGGAGACGTGAGTCACTCGGCAGCAGAGGACCACTGCAGGAGGAGAAAGGAGAGGTGCGCTGGAAGGAGAAGAAAGGGACACAATTAGAGGGAAGAGAATCTCAGGGATTGAAAGAATAAAGAAGGCGAGCAAATTGCAGGAGTGAGAAAGGTGGAGAATGGGGGGGAAAGTGGGGTTGAAAGGCGGCATGAAAGGAAGAGGAAATTAATGACAGATAAGAGAACAAAAGAGGAATTAATTAATTGATGTTCATTGACTTTTTATTTACTGGGATGTTTACTTTACATGCTGCGTTTAAAACCTTGCATGATGCTGACTTTTTGACTCTCCGCATGCATGCGCAGACACCCAGCCTTTCTCAATCACGCTGAGATCATGCCTTCTTTTGCTGTTTGCTACTTTTTGGGTCATAAGTTCACTGTCTCCTGAAGTTCAGGTGTATTGCTTCAGAATTTTAAAAAAGCATTTGTTTGGACAGAGATGATTGTAGATATCTGGGCAAGAGACTGTGAAAACACATCAGCTTTGATTTTTTTTTTGTTTTTTTTGTTTTGCAGTGAATGGACTGAATGGCAAACAAACATTGCCCAGCGTGCTGTGGTGAAGGAAATAGTCAGTGTGCCAAGTTATTTCTAGGTTCAGTAATCAAACAACACAAGCAACACAAAGGCGTATGACACATGATGATGTCCTCAAAGAGGTTATTTTATTTGACTCCACATACAAAACTATTGTAGCATGGTATTGGCTAATAATCACATTTTGGAAACTCGATGACATGATAATGTGTTTTATATACTTTGCAAAACTGCTCAGCCTCCTTGTCTGCAGTAGATCTCTATCAGTCAAACCTAATCTTGCTATTTGACTCACTATGCTCTGATTGCAGATGTCAGGTAGCAATCTTTTAATCTTCGCATCAATCTATGAAAATTAAGCATGTATGCGTATGTGGGAAAGAAAAGGGAAAACAAAGAAAGAACAAACATAGGAGGAAAAAAAAGATGACAGCCAAGTGAAAAGAGAGACAGTTGGATTGAGGTATGAAAAGAGTGGTTTCACTCCTTGTTTTCATGCAGCAAAATTGCAGGAAAGGAAATAAATCAAAGGTTTTGTTTTGTGGCTCTTGTTCTACAAGCTGTTTAATGGCCTCTGAGGACTGACCCACTAACCGCTGCAGTGCCTTGCTCTGAAATTTACATACTTTGGCCAATAAGGTCAGAGGCAACAAGAATCTCCTGCTGGTGTCGATGACTGCTTCATCTTAACTCCCATCCTCTAGTCTCTCCAGATAATAAAACTGCCTCACAAAATCTACCGCAAAGCAGATTTACTCCCTTAAAAGCTTCACAACAATACCATCATGAATTAATTATGCACGTTCAGTCCCAGAGATGTCCTGCTTCCAGTGGCTACGTGCGATTAAAAGACTCTCTGAAGTGCTCCCTTGAACACAGTAGATGTAAGTCTGTTACTGAAAGGTGCTGGCTTGCTCTACCAAGGGTCATGTTGAGGTGAGAGTCATCTTTCTTCTGGCTATCTTGTCTACTAGTCCTGGACAAGGCTCACAAGAGATCTTAGCCTTTGGACTTTTTTTTTTTTTTTCAGCCTTCAAGAATGAGGTTAGTTACTGTAGACAATGCTGCTGCTGCTGCTGCTGCTGTCTTTGCCCTGGACAATTTCTTTAAAGGTAAAAAGAAAAGAAAATATAATTTTGTCTTACAGAGTAATCTAAGTTAGAGTGAGAGAGACAGAGAGAAAGAGAGAGGTGAAAAAAATCCAGGGAATAAAATAAAGGATAAAAAGAAAACAGGGGCTAACTAAAGCTTGATATAAGCATGTCAAGGTGACAGATGTGACTGATGTGAGGTAGCCCACAGTGGAATGACAGGTTAAAGAAATTGATGGTGTGGATCCAGCAGATGACAATATAGTTTTTTTTTTTGACTGAAACCTGAGCCATATCGACATCAGGGCTTCTCGATGGCAGACCTACAGTGCCTTCTCCGTAACATCCATCTCTCCTGTCAAAACCTCGGTCTGTAAACTTACCCTTAGACTAGGTCGATGCTTTCTTGACTTTGTTGCTTAAATTAATCATAGATGATGCTGTGTGCTGTAGTTTATAGGCACAAAGTCACTGCTTTCACCATCTTTGTGACACCAACAAGACTTTGACTGCCTGTTAACTGACACCTCAGTGGTTTGCAGCCAATTGAACCTTTTTCACCAAGGTACCATCTATCCATCATATTATGCTAATACAAAGCTCAGGGGTTTCTTCCAATAGAAACATCCACTGTCATCATTTACTCAGTTATTACCATACAAATTGTTTGCGCTGTGCATTCAGCAATTAATCCCAGTTCCTTCCTCATGTTCAGGTTGGAGTCACTGATTGCTTTTGATGATTAAGTCATAAAGTCTATGAATATCTTGTCTCTTGAATATGTAAATCTTTAATGTAATTCACATTTATGTAAAACACAGTAAAATGTCATAGTTTGCTACCAGTTTTGTCCCAAAGTTCCCTGATTTTCTCTGCCTTTATCCTCATCTATACTTGATTGTGTAAGTCCAGAAAGCTAACAGTCTGTGATGAAAGAAACAATGTAAAAATGTGCTAAAGGTGGCTTCATAACTGTGGGAACCTTACAACCACAACCCACACAATCACAACCCATGGCAATATCAGTTCATAATCCTGGATTAGAAGTGTTGAACTGTCAAATTCAGATGGGAAAAAAGTCATGTTCATATGGCTAATAACGATAAAAGGAAAAAGCAGATGATTTAATATCATGATTTAATATTTAATACTGTATTTTCATGCTGGTAGTTTGTGAAAGTTGTGTTGTATTGCCATTAAAAATAGAACCTGGGAATCTTATTGACTATTAAAATCCATTTGCATGTATAAGACTGAAAGCTCTTTCTTATTTAATAAGGAATGTCTACTATCTGATATTTTAGTCTCAGCTTCATCCCTGTGCAGACCATAAATCCACCATCAAACACTGTATTGATTTCCTGCACTAACTAATCCCAGCCTATAGATAATAGATCAAACATACAGGGAAGCCCTACAGATATCTACTAAGCAGGAAGAAACACCAATCTTTAAGTCTACCGTCATCTATATAATTTCTTTTGCGCCCTGCTTTAAAGTGCGAACGGGCATGGGGATAAAGGAGAGACTTGTTTAAGTGGAAGTAATTAAGCCTGATGGGTGAGACTGTGAGGAGTTTGGGGGAGGTTGAGTCAGGCCAGTGGTTCTCTTGTTGTGCATGATTCAATTCCCACAGCACGAAACATGTGAGAGGAGATTATCCAGCAGTAAAGACCATCTGAATTACGTTTCCACCGCTTATCAAAGAGCGCAAATTGTTTTATTGACACTGGCAGTTGTGAGCCCTGAGGGGGGTGAGGCAAAGAACAGTTTTTACAATTTTAGGTCACAGCAAGTTGGGAGAAAATATGATAATAGGATGGGCAGGATGGAGAAAACTCAGAAAGTCATTGATAAAATGTTTTTGTGTCTCTCTTGCTGAGTCATATGGCCCTAATTAAAATTTTTCTTCTAGATAACTTGACATTTGCGCAGCACTAAACATTAAAAAAATGCTGCTTCCAAATTCATTCAATCATTATCCCTGTTTATGTTAATGATCTTGTTTATATGACTAACAAGACTCAGTGCAGTAAAGCTCCACAAAGAAGACAGTGTGAGATGTGAGGTTTGTTCCCTGTCACTCGCAGCAGTCGACAGATCAGTCTCACACAGAGCTTCACATAATTTCCATACTGAGCTTGTTATTGTTAATCTTCTTACACACTAAATGTTAGTTTGACATTAAGTTTCTTTGCTGTTATTTTATCATCAAAATATCTCTCCAACATTTTTTTGTGGTGATGTTTACAGATTGTGAAGCTGTTTTTGTGTGAACAGTTGGATCGTGTGTCACACTGTGTCCAGCAGTATGACAAACCAGCAGGCAAAAATAAGTTCATACAGTGAATAAACTAATTCACTTTATTAAAGTTAACTTCCCACTCCCTAACACAAGGCACAACACAACCTCTTCTTTTTCCAACACAAATGGATTTTTAATATTTTTTTATTTATGTCAATAGTCATTCTCTCTCTTGTGGCAAATCAGTGAAAAACAGGACATAAACCACTATGTCCATATGTCTCATATCTGGTTTTTGCTTATCCCCTAACACACACACACACACACACTATTACAAGCTTTTACCACTCTCTGTGTTTCTTATTACTCTAGGTCTAATGGTATGGACTGCTGTTATGAAACAATAATATACAGTGTACTCTCAGTAATAGTCTCTTATCCCAGTGAAGTAAATGAAACACACACACAGACACACAGAGAAAATCCCCTATGTGGACAAGGGGTCAAGAGACTGATTGAAATAACTTGCATGCATAATAAATACATTTTTATAGACTTCCCAATTAGGTTAATGCAAATGTATTTCCATGCATGTATTTTTCATGTGGTAATATACTGTATGTGAGGCTATACCAGGCTTAACCTACTTGGCCATAATGTTAGTATACTATATGTTGTGTATGTATTTCTCATAAATTTTATCAAGCTCTCACCACAGAGGTGGGATCAACACTCAATGACACAAATTGAATTATGTTTAACATTTTAAAGATGATAAGTAGCCAGTAAAATATCCTGTTTTCTAATCCCATACAGGCATACGTTGGTTGACTGAAGCAGATGCGCTATAGGATGGTTTACTTAGTGTGCAACACAGTCACAACCTGCTCAGTATTCTCTCTCTCTTTATGTAGCTATAAAAACTATACCAGTGTATTTTAGTTTATCTATGTGCATAATAAATATGAAAAACTAGGTCATTAGTAATGTAAACACTATGACAGCTAGACTATGACAACAACAATGTATCTACAAATATATTAATTAATTTTTTTAATGTATTATTTATTCATTCATATCTTATTAATGAATTAAACTAAACATGGTTTCCTCTCTTGTTACCTGGACTAATTACTTCTATCATCAGTCCAAAACATATCAGCTGACAGATTAGTTACTCTCCTCCGTGGTGTGACCCAAGAGCAAAGTATAACTGCTGCATGTGTCAGTGACCTATTTCTCACTGCAAGATCATGTTCCAGGTTTGGATGTGTTGAAATTATTAGCTACATTTACTACATTTAAAATGTATTTCTTTAAATTCAACAGTGTAATTAAGTTAATTGATTCTTGGCATTAAATGTATGTATAATTTCATGATTTTTTTTTTTTTTTAAATAGCTAAATTCATTTTTGACATTAACTACAACACAATGTAGTTTAAGCAAGGGACATTTGATACTGGGGGATTTAAATATAATCTACAGAGATTTGTTGATCATTGCACTTGCCTTTAGCCATAAATATCCTCCTAAAATAAAAATACTTATTGAGGAGTGGGTCATTTTCAACTGCCCCAGTGAATCATATAATCTCATGGGATGGCCTCACTGTGTGGTTAAATTTAGAAAACAACAAAAACTGTGGTGACACTGTCATAGTCAGGGTTAAATGATGACACATTATATAAGAAAATTTGATGCGAAGGATTTTGAAATGTCACACAATAAAAAGGAAAAAAGAAAGAAAAAAGGTGACACTGTTTTAACCTTTTTAAATTTCCATTTGGCAGGGTCAGACAGCCTTTTAAGATGGTTATTTCCAGAGATTGTCACATCAGCATTTGACATACACAGAAACATTTAACATTACTGTGATTTTTTTTTTTTTTTTTGTCTTTTGACATCAATCTAGAATGTGATCTTTTTCTATTTTTATTATTTTGTATTGCAACCACTTCTGTTCTGAGTCCATGAGTGGCAGCTTGACAGCTCTATCTCTGAGATGGTGATTCATTTACAGGAAACATGAAAACAGGATAAAACATCAAAAATGTACTTCCAATTCAAAGCCATTTCTATTTCAACAATCTTATATTGTTCTCCTTGGAAAGTCATTTCCATGGATTGGCAATCGCTCATTGATTTTCATTTGAATTTGTGCTGCCATTCATGTTAATTCAGAGGCTTAATGTTCATCATTCCCCTCAGATTTGGAGAGAAGCCAGGATCAGCAGAAGTTGGCCAGAGTCTGATGGCATAATAGATCAGGTTAATAAATAAAATAATTTCAGTAACATGTTATTAATATCAATCATCAGCAGTTGTTTTGGCACATCATCTCTATGTCTTAGTCCCTGAATACAAACACTGAATGTGACTGAATGTGTTCATTAATGATGATACAATCTCAGGAATGTAGCTCATGATGTTTTGGATCACAAACATGTTGTGACTCATGGGTTTCCCTCTGTGTCTGTTAATGACATTCCCCTCAAGATGTCTGAACATTGCATGGTGTGATGGCAGATTCTGCTTTTTTTAAATTTTTTTTTTATACCACTCTCATTGTTTTTCATAATTGCACAATGAATTGAGGCAATGATTAGCACTGTGGTCTCACAACGAGACGGTTCTGCGTTCACACCTGCTGGGTGGCTGGGCCTTTTGGTAGATTCCTACATGGGTTTTCTTCAGGTGCCCTGGCTTTCTCAAACAATCCAAATACGTTTACGTATACGTAAATTTCAGTGGTGTTGCATAAAGAATATTGGAATTAGAATTGTGGCCTGATTTATGGTGCAACATGAAAACTCAGTATCTCAGGGTTTCCCATGGTCATACAAGTACACATTACTGAAATGTCTGCTAAGACAAGACTAAAGTGATTCCAACCCCCACTTAAATTGTTTTTGGCTTAAGATATTTCCATGAGTTGAAGGTGAAAAACTCAGACATAGCTGATCATTTCTGCATTAGTATTGTTGTGTAGCATGAATGCAAATTTAGTTATGTGACCTCGCAAAGAACCTGATATCAGAATCATTTTGTTGAAAGCTCTATAGCGCTGTACTGCCAAGTTTTCAATCACTTGCATATTTGACAGAGATGACACTAAAGACACGAAAATAAGAGTGCACTCCTGTTACAAAAAAAAATGGTGCATTGACACGCATGATTTCTGCTGTTATAAAACTTAATTTTCCTTTTAACACAGCAGTTTAGTTCAGATGTTTTTTTGTTTTTTTTTAAACGAAGATAATGATAGTGTCTGTTCACAACCCTGTCATTAATCCTGCAGACCAAGCATAAAAATAAGGATGGATCACAGTAAGATATAGACCTATTTTGGGATTAATTTATATGTTCTGTGTTTCCCTCTGAGGCAATCCATCAGGTTTAGTGAGGCACTGCAGAAAACTAATTGTTGGTCTGCAGTTTGAGGTTCTGTCCGTGTGGACTGCTGCCTACGTTTTCTGAATAGAGTCAAACTCTAGATGTGAGTTGCATCCATTGCACACAGCTCAGAGGATTATGTTAATAAAGTCAAGCACCAGTTTCTCGGGCTCGCATTTTTCTGCAAGTGAGCTATTGAATTATTTCAAGGTCTTGTGCTACTTAATCTTAGAAGAAATCACTCCTTTAAAGACCATATACTCAGCCGGTTCTTGACACCCCAAATAAATGAAAACACTTGGAAACAAAAAATGGAAATGATCTAAACTCACAGTTCACCTCAAAAGTCTCTTCTGAAGTTTAATCCAGTTTTAATCCAGAGGTTAAAAATTCATGCTCCATGTTCTTTTCTACCCTAATTGAAAAATTGTGAGCCGTGTCATTGATCCCCCACTGGGCCAGATATTAGATGCCATTCCTGAGAAATGCAACAAATTCCTTTCCTTGTTTTCCCAGAAGCTTTCAGCTATCAAATGTTGCATTTCTCCTCTTGATTCTCCGATTTTGTTTAAGAATTGATTTAAGTTTCCATAAGCTAATTCAGTCCAATTTTTTCATCCTTCCTGTCTGATTTGATAATGAAAATGAAACCCTCAATCTGTCCTTTAAACATTCTTCCTAAATTCTTTCCAGCTGCTCTGGTTTAACCACTCCAATCTTACCCTTTTATTTCTAATCTCCCATTTCTCGCTAAGGTTTTAAAGAAATTGAAGCTCATCAACTGCTTGCTTTTATTCATGAAAATTATATATGGCTGTGTGCTTGGTACAATCCTCTTTTCCATGGACGTGCTCCATGTAGGCCACTTTATATGCAGACATAATATAGTCTTACATTTCTATGCTGATGATGCTCAAAACTGTGACCCTGAAAACATCCTACAGGACACTGCCAACCTAAACTGTATATGATATCCATAAGTGGTGTCAGGCAGCTAAATACTAATAAGTCTGTTCATTCAGTCTGCACATTTTGAACAGTCTGAACTTGGCTTTTCAGAAATCTTGATGTCATCTTTGACCATAACTTTAATCTAGATAAACAGATTAACTCAATGACTCAATCCTGTTTTTAATTATCTCAGAAATATTTCTGTATGTGTCTATATATGTCTCAGGCATTTCTTATTTTTATGCCCCCAAAACCAATAAATTGGATGACTGCAATTCCAAGCTCTTTGACATCAGCAAAAAATTCTTTGTTCTGCCCAGAGTCCATCCAAAATTCAACTCCTGTGATTTCCACTTGGACAAGCAACCATTACTAGATTTCACCATCTCTGATTTTTCTTTACCGGCTACCAACTGCAACAACCAACAAGATTTTATTGATTACTTATAGAGCCTTTGTCCCAATCAGATTTTGCTTCTGGTTGTTTCAAAGTCTAGATTGATGATTGAAACAACGGTGATGGAGCATTTGCAGTCAGGAGTCATAAACTTTGGAATTTTTTGCCTGCAGCAAATTCATCTTTTAAAGTCTCATCTTTGAAATTGCAGTTAAAATTTCAACTGCTTAAAATTGCTTTTTGGATTTAACAGCAACAGTTTTATTCTCTTTGCTTTTTTAAATGTGCTTTTATTGTGAAGCACTTTTCAACAATGTTTTAAAAAGTACTAGCAATAAAGTTATTATTGTACAGTTATTTACTTTCCTTATACCCTTACATGAGCTGAATTACAGCGTTTTACAGCGAATTAACGTTTACTCAGATCAACTGCCTCCAACTCTTTGAGTGCTACATAATAATTCAAGAAACTATTTGAACATTTCTTAAATTACATATAGAGAACAGAAAATACAAATACATACATGGATATAGTTCTACACAGCTCTATACAATAGGACCCAGTGGCAGCATCCAGCATGGTCGCCCTTCTTCCTCACATACAGTCTGACCTGTCAGAGGCCTTATGAGACTGAGGGTATTGGTTGAACCTTAATTGGCCTGTCTGTTACTGTGGGGTTTCCATTTGGTTTCATTTGGTCAGACTGAGTTCTCTTCAGCCGGGTGTATTGGGGACCACAAGATCCCAGCAGGTTCCCCCTGGGAAATTAAAAGCTCTGCTTAGATGTTCTTAGACTGACTATGTCTGTCTTTCTGTAGTCTTCTTCTTCTTCTCCCTGTCCCCCAGTCTATCTCCCTGACTTTCTCTCTCTCTTACCTCTTGACTCCTTTTCTTTGGACTGAGGTGCTATGAGGTACATGGTTCATCTACTCAAGTGAAAGGAATGCCATTTTACATAACCATGTTTTTATTCCTTCCCTGACATAAAGGGCCTCAGTGATGGCTGCTTTGGATAATGGTAAAGGACAAACTGGTAAATCTTAGATTTATTATAGTTTTAATACCTGTTCAGCTCAATATCACTCCAAAGTATATTAATATTGGAAAATATATCTAATGAATTGGGAAAAAAATGCACTGTCACTGAACCATAGATGTGCATCTAAACAAGACTAAGCATCTATAACTTTGCTAACAGCCCTGTGAGTCTCTGAAACTAAAGGAGCAGTTCAATACATGAGCCAAAGTACAAAACAAAACTTTACATGATGGTGGTACATGAGTCATTTCACTATGGACCAGTGAACTTTAAATAAAACATAAAGCAGGGCAGTTTTTCACAGATGTTTTGATGTTAGTAGGAAAAGCTCTATTCTATTCAAGTCTCTTTGAACATCTGACGTTTTTAATTTAGTAAATGCCAGATCAATTATTTCCAACCATACAGTTCAATAAAACGGGGTTTGAAGGAAAAACTGAACACAAGTGTGCTGGTTGGAACCATACACTGTATATAAAAATGGATGTAGACTCTGGGTCTGAAAAGTGAAGCTTATGCAGAAGCCAATATTCTATCTAATGACCGTCAGGAAAAATAAGTCTGTTTGTATTGAATTCTATGGAAAAATATCCCCGCTTTTCACTTGGTTTATTAACACCATTTCCCTAGTTTTTGCTAGTTTCAAGCCTTTTTCAACATGATGCTCATTTTTTAAATTATGGTCCCAAAAACACTGTGAGCATGACAAGAGGGCAAACAAAAGCAAAGACAACAGGGAGGCAAGTTTTAATGAATACAGGTGAAACACGTCCGAGTAAAGCAGGTAATCACTAAGGAGGGAAGTCATTTTAAAATAATACAGGAAATGGCAAAAGTCCAAAAATTAGGTGTCCTTCAGGTTAGACCATGACAACAGTCTTAAAATTCTTGACTTTGATTGACCTTTAGTTCAGACTTTCCTTTGGCAGTCACTGAGAAAGTTATAATTACCTGCAGATAGCTGCTTGCAGATATTAAACATCCAGTTTAACTTAGCTTCAGCAATGAAGAATGGGGAAATCCAAATGTGCCAAGATGAGAGACATACCCAGGGAAGTGCATTTGGCAGCCAAGTATGCATTATTGAAAATTTGAGCCCTGGTTTAACTTGATAAGGATTTTGAATACATCCTGCAGGCAGTCACTCTACAGTAACACTCCACTTCAGCTAATGGAAAAACAAAATCTGTAAGAGATTTTCCATTGCCTTTTCCTCCAAGCATCTCCCATCTGCATATAGTTATTGGTGCAATTAGGAAATATGACTTTTTCTTCTTCACTGCCTTTGTTTGAAATGTAGAAATGTATTTTTTACAAGGAGACTATTATGTCCCTCTTTGTCTCTGTTTGTTTACCCATCCCTTTGTCTAATGTACAGTTTCAAGCAAGTGGTATTGAGTACATCCGCACTGGAAGTATATGAAGCCAGATCATTCCTGCAACATGTAGAGCAAAGAGGCAGCTACCCCTGTTTTTTACTTTACTGTTGCGAGCTTTGCTGTACACCATCTGGTTGAGGAAATGAAACTAAATTATCCTTGCTTTGCTTTGTGAATGGTGCATGGTGAGGCTTTTCCTGTGCCCCCAGTGCCCCATATATCGTAGGGCACGAGCCTCTTTTCTCCTATTAGGATTATGATTACCTACGTTATTTTTAGTCCCGCCTCCAAAAGTATACGCACCGACTGCTGACCTAACTTAAAAATAACAAATGAGGAAGGTCAAGGTTCAAGGTCATGCAAGAACAAAATAGTCTTTGTGTATTTGGAAAGATTCTCTTTACATCATCAGAAAGTTGAATATTTTCTATGTCACTTAAAGCCTGTTGTTATGTAACAAGCAGAGCCTGAATAAGTGGAGACTGTTTCATTATAATTTAATGATACATAGTAGAAAAAATAATTGTGGCATGTAAACACTGTTGGCGTCTATCTTCATCTCCTCTCCTTTGTATGAGAAGCTATCAGCTACTAGTGTCATACATGGATAGTGATACTATTTATAGGCACATATATCCCAATACATTACCACTCTACAATACATTGTAAGATACTTTCTCAAAAAAACACAAGATAATGAAGTTTTGTAATCTCCAAATTTCCTGGCAAGAACCATATCAGTGTCGATCTCCACTTCATCTGCTCATTCTCTGTCCAAGAACAAATCTGAGGAACTCATTTTCAGAGACCGTCCAGGATATTTCCACACCAATTACAGGCTGTTGCCCGCTCACTTAGGCCTGATTAATACACAGGGAACTGGGTGGCTATTTGGCGAGCACTGTCGCACGTCACTGGACTGTATCATGGAGAACAGATGGGAGGATCACGAGAGGTCCAGCGAGTCCCAATGGAATGATTCCCACAGGCATATTACTATTTCATTCAACCCTATTTTAAGAATCTGAAGTGCATGTGATCAATTTGTCATGTGTCACCTTCGACCACCTGGTGTATAACCTCTCTCATTATTCTGGTGAGGTCCTTGTTGGGAGATGGTGCTCACAAGCTAGAAGTAGGTCAAGGGAAGGATGAGGCGATGTGGTTGGGTGTAGTCAATTTACGTAGTTGTATGTTGTTCACATAAAGCATTTTATCAATGTATAAGCCATGACATCTACTATCAAATTGGAAGAGATGCCTACAGGGAAAGAAAATTATAGAAAGTTGAACTGCTGCCACATTTTCTACTACACATCTACAAGTTTTGGCTGAGATGTTTTTGGTGAGATTTGGTTAGTCATTCAGCAACAGGGTAAATTTCATGGCCTCTTATGATGTTACTCACAGAAAACAAGTAGTTGGTGTGGCCTCATAAAATTTGTATGATTGACATCTGGAAACAGGAACCCCTCGACCTCTAATTCTAAAAAATGGTAGAGTAGAACAATGAGACAGATTCATTTGTTGAACAATGCTGTGGCGTGGGGAGCGGTGGTGGCTTGTGCTGGCTGGCTGGAGGGGGACAGGGCACTGCAGCACCAGGTTAATGGTTTCTAAAACATTTATTTGCAAAAATGTATTATTGTAAATAGGGTCCTACTTTAGAAATAATAAATTACTGCTATGAAAAAAAAACTTGAAGCTACCGTTCCTGCCTGTTATTGATTATGTGTATGCATGTATTGTATGTGCATTCAGCCCCCTGTGTATTACAGAGCCTTGATGCAGTGAACGTGCATCAATATGTTTATCACTCATGCAAAGTCTTTTACTCACCATTCCATTTTTTATTAATTGACTACTTGCAGTATGCTTATCTACAAAATGCTGTGTAAACTGGCAGCTTTTCTTGAGAATACATTGAGCTCAAATTGTTGTCTTATCATATATGTGACATTTTATGTTTTATGCCGTATTTTAATAAGCGTTGTGTTTGCATAGTTGCTATCTTGGCCAGGTCACCTAAAGGACTTTTTTTTTTTTCTTAATGGGAATTCCTGGTAAAATAAATGAAATAATGTGCTATTGCAAACACACTGGAATCAAGGAATAGTTATTACAGGCTATAGTTAATATGTACTTATGAGGACACACTATTTTCTTGTTCTGAAGCGACAATCCATGCCACCACCTACCTCATTGTACTTGCAGGTCTGCCAACATGTCAGCCTTGTGACAGACTTTCGACCTGCTCAAGGTGTACCCTGCCTTCCTCTCAATGTCAGCTAAGACAAGATCCAGCCTCCTGCATCCAAGAAGCTGGATGGATAGACAATGCACTGTCCAAACAGGCCAACAGCAGGGAGTGGATCAGCATGACTCTTGGTTTAGTGATTTTGTGTTTGTGAAATGAGCAAGACGGGATGGGGAAGAGGGATACATTGAATGAGGAAAGGCAAAACAATTTGCTAGAGTGAAGAGCAGAATAAATTGTAGGCTCAGTTTTATCGCTGAACCGTGGTATTAACTCCCAGTGCAAATAAAGACATGCAGTCTTAAAAATTTCAATGTCATGTACGTGAAGGCAAAGATAATTGTTTGCTGAAACTTCAAAAACAATTTCGAAAACAGGGCAAGAGAGCCCAGTTAGTGAGTTGTTTTAGGCCAGTTATCTGGCCAATAATCTACCATGAGACTGTGGGCAGCTGCATGTGTGGCCTCTGACAGTATTGTGTAGCTTGAAGGTGCGACCTCTGACACCATCTCTCTTCCCTAAGGTGTAGCCAGGGTTTGATTCATTAGCAGAACAGGTAACAGGGATGATGAATGAGTTGTATTTGCTCTGCTACACATAGATAGACACATCAGTGCACACACAGGTACACACAAACACACACACACATCACACACAGATGCAGTCAAGAAGATAAAGAGAGCTTACAGAGAAATTCATTCAAGAGCTAGAAATAAAATCAACCTGCCAGGCAAAAGCAAGTTAATACATTTTTTAATTGAATCTCTTTTTGTATGGAGGTGAAGGTGGAAAATGGGCAAAAAACATGAAATATTTCACTATAGTAGTTGATGGGAATTTTTAACAACAAACCAGTTGATTAGAAAGCTCAACACACTGTAACTTAAATGCCAATGGACAAAACAACTTAAGTGTTTCTGTATTCACAATGCATATCTCTATCTTGCCCGTAGGTTGTCAAATTGATGTTTGTTTAATGTGTGCTGTTATGGTATTGAAGCATTTGCATTTGTTTCTTCTTATGGGTCCCATGGTGTAGAAAGTGGTGTAGAAAGTCTTTTTTGGTTATGAAGCGGGTACTCTGACAGTACCAAAACACTCAATATACAAAGTCAGATATTTACAAAGTCAGGCCTGAGAGAGACTTGATGGTTTTTTGGATCACCTATGGATATGAAAACATCAAATAAAACTCAGTGGATGTGAAATAGCAGTGCTCAGCCACTGTAGATGGGGACCAAACTGCAGCTCAAAGGTTTTACTGTAAATGCCTTTAGTAGGAATGAATATAATACCTACTTTGATCACTGGTTAAGCATGCATCTTAGTAATGCAAATTCTTTTCTCTCAAAAGAATACCAACCAGTGTGTGTGTGTGGGTGTGTGTGTTTGTGTGTTTGCATGCATTTAAAGCCACTGAAGCATCCTGTACGTCTGTGGGTGTACATATTGAATCTGTTGTTGCCTCACTATATAGTGCACATAATCATGTAAGTCACTGATTGTGTGTCTGTGGGCTGACCTCAGACTAAGGCACAGTGTAAAAACACTTATAAACTGTCAGTCTGATTTATTATTGTGTTTTAGTCTTGAATTTGTGTGTGTGTGTGTATAAGATATAGTGATGTACTGTCAAATGCTTTGTGCAGCCACTGAGACCAACTGTCACATCAAAACCGTGAAATAGCACCAGTGGCCTATTTGGACAACAGATGGAAAATAATACATATTATTAAGAGCCTTCTATAAAGACAAAAGCATACTGAAAAAGGTTCATTATGGGCAAATTAGAATAGATTTCAATACAGTTGCTGGAATACCCATTGTTAGCTGTAGCTTACTTCTCCTTGAATCCTTGACTTGTTTTGACAAATAAGAATATTTGTTGATAAGTGTTATTGTTCTAATTGTATAATTAATAACATAAAAGAAAAGCAAGTTCACTGCCGACAGATTCTATAAGGTCAGTCATCAATGAGCTATACATGTTGCTTAGCAAATCAGTCTCATGTCTCATGTCTCCTTCAGGAGGGCTATTTACTCCTCTTAATCCCCTTTTCCACTAGTCAAAAAACCAGCTAAGACCAGCTAACATGTGGCTTTTGCCAGCTATGGAAAAGACTGCAATTGGCATTCAGACCTGGGTCAAATGACCCTTTATCAGGCTCGGATCAGCATTGATGTGAACACAACATCTGGGTGAACCTATACCTTTCTGTTGGAATAAGCTAAAGCTGTGAAATAACTATGAAAAACAATCAAAGCGTCTCATGGAGACGACTCTCAGGAGTAACAACCTGGGGATGAGACATGACAGATCCATTTTCATCAGTTTACATGGCAACTAAAAGCTGACATTACAGTGTGACTTTAAATTAGTCTGTGCTCCAATGTTGAAACATTGATAGCAAAGCACCTCAATTTATAAAATATAAACAAACCTATAAATTTGCTTACACAGATTCATTAGGGTTTAGCTGAGAAACACTTTATCTAGATAATGAGCCCACTGGCTTCCTTTTTGTTCAAGTAGTCACCCCCATGTGGTGCATGAACACATGGCCAATTAATGTAATGTATGAAGGAAGTGGTGCACATTACATAGAGTCTCCAGGACAATATCTCTTAAGTCAGACAGCTCCAGTGATACTGGACAAAAGAACATAAAATGCAATGGTCATGTGGGATCACAATCACCAGAGACATCACATCATCTATCACTGCAAGATTGTGCTACAGACCTGCCATGGTCTGTGGGTAAAATCCATGGCTGCAAATGATTCAGGGTCACCTGGATGAGGCATGAGACCTGAAAGCAGAGGAGAACCCAGAGTGCATCAGTAAACTCCTCAGTACAGGATATTTCACATAACTTGATGTCACAGTTAAGCCTCTCACATAATCTGGATATGGATGACCCTCATTTACAATTATTTAGAGATTATAATATAAAAAAAATATACAAATATACAAGACCAGTTTCATTAAGTTGTCCAATAATACAAATCCCAAAAAAGCAGTTACAGGCAGCTGATGGATGGTTATTAAATAGATTCCTTAAGTGTCCATAAGGCTTTTCAGGTTTGAGTCTCAGGTTTGCAGGAGGTGCCATTATTCTGCTGCACTGATATTGAAACCAGTCCTTCCAAGGTCAGTCTTATTAGAGGGTACCTGAAGAACCAGCCAATCACTGGAACGAGTTGAAAGTGGAGCAAGGTGCCAATGCAACATGGATGTGATGTATGATGGTAATTTTCCAACCGGTGCAATAAGCACTGATGTATATATCAGTGTATATCAATGAAGCCCAACTAACCAAAGCTTGTTTGGTTGGGCTTTGTAGATATAACTATAACAATATTCATTTTAGCTGATTTGATTTAATATGCCAGTTTCTCCTGAGAACCAGGATATAAAATTTTTACTTTGGTAGGAAATAAAGGAAAAAAAAAAAAACAACTCACAAATCTGCTGCACAAATTACTGCTGTTTGCTTTTGCGTATTGTGTTGTTCAAACCGGTAATTTTTAAATCAAATGAAATTCTCTCTCACACACACACACACACACACATACTCTCACACACTGGTACACACGCACACACATCCAAGGTTGACATAAGATTCATGAAGATTCATAAATGGTCTATGAAACTCTGCACTAGTTAAAAACATACACTCTGACCACAATTATGTGAAGGGTCATATTAAGGGTCTCTATGAAATCCCATCCTTGCATTCATTTCAATTCCTACACACAGTTGGTTCTGTTCTTTATGAACTTTTTGCTTTTCTAAGAGTATTACAATTCAACACAGAAGACTGAGACGTGTGGCTGCACATCAGTTACCTATTAAAAGCTTCTTAAGCCAACAATGTAGATTCTGAATACAAATCAAACAAGAGAAGTCTCTACATGCTACAAAATGAAAATGACCTGCAAGCTATTCAGTATGAGCTTCAGTGTGAGCAGAATTAAGAGTCGTAAAATAGGCGGTTGTTGGGGGGCAAACGGCAGGCAGGTTGGCTTTGTGAGTGAAATGTTAAGGACAGGACTCAGACTAAATTAATTCATAACGATTCACCCAGCATGCAAGCAAAAAGATGGCTCATGAACTTTGAGGGAATTAAGATGATGAAACGTAGTCTTTACTGGAAGGCTTTTTGAACTGTGGCAAAACAGTAACTTTCTTATGCAGTATATGAATGTTTATTTCCATGGCAACATCATCTGAAAATAATTATCTGACTCTTGCTGCAGCATCTTAAACTGCACCTTACTTTCCAGTAGTAGACAGAGCAGCAGTGTCTTTAAACTGTTGCAGTGGGTTTGCTTCATATACTGAAGGAATTTTGGAGTAAATGTAATTCCATCGTTACAATTCAGATGTGGTGCAAAGTGAGGCAGTGACAATTTGCATTTATTCAATCTGTCATGCATTTTGAGTATCACCCACTTTTGTTATTTTTAGAAACAGGAAAAAAATGCCTTAGATAGAAAATGATGGTATATTTTAAACCTGAATGTTTTGTATCTTTATATTGTGCGTCGAGAAACTCTGGTATACAGTTGTGTAGTCTTCATTTGGTGATGATGATGATGTACCAGTGTGCTACACTTTAGCCAGGACATGCATAAAAAAGTAATGTTAACATCAATACAGGATTTTACAATTTCATTGTAATTGTGGACGTAGATTAAATAAATCATTTTTCTAAGTTACCTGGAAAGTTAATTTTAGACATATTCACCCAGTGACCAACATTGATGGTCATGGGTGAATTCAACAGAGGTTAATGTCTTTACATCTGTCAAAGAGCCCCTGTGACATCTGAGTATAACATCAGCTGCATGTATAATTTATGTAGACCCTAGCAGATTTGATTTATTGTGTTTTCATATAGCAGACTATATATAACTGCACTTGCTTTATAGCATTATTAGTGTTGACACAGCTTTAAGGCTGTGTCACCATGAGCAAGAGGAAGGGTAGCAGTGTTGTTGAAAAAAAAAAGCGTGAGAAGGGCAATCAAAAAATGAGAGGTGATCAGACAACAGTAGCATCCAATAGTACTGGAGATAAGTCAATGACATACTAAGCATTGTCATTCAGATTCGGAATAGAATCCATCTCTCACCATTATAGAAACACTAAGTCTTGTTTAGCAATAATACTTCTGCCATGTTCCATCTAATGTGCTCAGATGAAACATGACAGAAATATTAGTGTTTCTGTGATGGTGAGGAATAGATTCTGTTCCTGATCTGAATGACAATGCCCCAGCATTGACTCCATGGCTGCAGTTCTGTGATATACTGTAGGTGAGAAGAAGGTGAAGTGGTGGTATGAGGCCTGACGCGCAGCCAGTGAGAGAGATGCAGATGTTGTTGCTGTCTGTGGAGGGAAATGTTGCAGCGGCAACAAAAGCAATGTGAATGAGAAGTGTGATATATTTCACTCAGAGGTTATAATTGGTTTGACCTCAAAAAGAGAAGGACATTAACAACTTGGATAAAAGAAACTAGAAAGAGAGCAAGTTATAGAGAGTTGTACATAAAAGATTTATATGTAACTGCAGGAAGAAAGGGCAAACCCATGAAATTTCATACTGAAATGGCACTGAGCCACATCATAAATACCACCCAGCTGCAGCACCATTGCAAGTTCCTACAGAGCTATACAGTTACTGTATGGTAGGAAAAATAATTGGCTTGTAACTGATAAAAGTCACTGACAGTGCAGACCTCTGTTAAGGCCATTCTCAAACATTCACCGGACTTCCAAGAAAAAGAAATCCAATCCAATGGGTTCTTTATGGCCCATTCCCCATCTCTCCATTTTGTTTGGTCCAAATCAGTTCATTGATTTTTGCAATATCCTACTGACAAATAAATACACACAGGTGACAAAAACCTCCTTGGTGGAAATAAAAAAAATCTGCAACACTATACATGAGTCCACCCTCAATGTAGACAGCTCCTACACTATTTCTGTCTCCATATGGTGAATTTCACACCCTGTTTCAACCATTAAAGCAGCAGGAAGCTTACACTTTTATTTTTCTTCTTTATTAATCTTCTTTTCATCTGATTGTATGTGCTTATTTTCTACGTACTTTGTAATTCATTTTGACCTTTTCCACACTTTCTTCTCTCCCTCCACAGGTTTCTCTCCTCTACATCTCCACCAGGATCTCTGAGAGGAAAAATATGCTTTGCAAATCAGAGGAATAGTGTACACTGGCACAGAGTGACCTCTGGTCTTCTTTCATACATCATAAAAGCATGCAAGGTGTCTTCCCCAGTCGGATTGGGCTTTTCATAATATATTGCAGTTTCTGTACTGTCATTTTTCTTGCTATTTTTATCCCCAAGGGAACTTTTTTTTTCCCTTTTAAAATAGCAGAGTGGAGCTGGAGGGGGTTTTCCAGATTTTGAATTCTGCTTGCCCCACGGCCAACTATTTCAATGCTTTTAATTTACAGCAGAAATGTGTTGTCATCTTGGTTAATTGTGTTGTTTTATCAGAAGTTTCTGGATGATTGATCCAAACTACACCTTCCATACTTCCATTTTATTCTTTGTTTCTCTGTCTTTTTTTTTCAATGCATTTTTATTTGACATCCATCCTAAAATTCTGAAACACTATAACAAGGAGACCAAATTTTTTTCTGTCACATCTATAAAAGACCATGGGCTCTCTAGTTTTGTTTTGAACAAATACAAATCTTTTTTGTGTTGCAGGTTTGGTCAATGAGCATTGTCAAATATTACATACCTTCACAATAGAAACAATTATGCTTTGGTGATGTTTTTATTTGCACATCTGATTTCATCAGTTTTCAGCAATAATAAGTTAATAAGTATAATAATAAGTTCTGTGTGTCTTATGTTTATTTTTTTGCAGATAAAACCTGTTGTAGAAATCTTGAGGTCTGCAGGCCAGACATGTGAAGTTGAACTTCCTGCAGAACAACGCAAACTTAGAAAAGGTATATCTTTATCAGTATTTCACTATTTATTTTTAAAACAAAACAAGAAAGTTTTCTCCTCTGATTCCATTTGTTTAATGTGTTCTTCACAGATTCATCTCATGAATATATACTAAATTCATCTCCACGATCGTGCATGGTAGAGGAAATAAAGTTTTGGGATGAAACATCTTTATAATGTAACAGAAGACTGTGAAACCACTGTTGAGACTGAAGAAACTGTTTTGAATACTAATTTTGCTGTACAAAGAAACTAGTTTCATGGAGCTAAGACTGAAGAAGCAACGCAGGCTGAAGCTGCTGTACAGCTGGATAAACCGCTGGAAGTTGTACAAAGAGATGCTTTATCTGCATCTGATAAGACTGAAGGAGCCATGACAGAAGAAGAGGCCATAACACAAAGCTGGTGAGCATAAGACATTTTACCTTCTTTTAAAATATTTTACACAAACTGTGTTGATAAGTACAAGGCTATGCTAATTCAATAACTAATCATTTTGTCAAGGAACTAATCTGTCCAATAATAAAAACAATCTTCAAACAATATAGGGGATCTCTATGGGAATCCATATCCAACTGAAAGAAAGATCACTCCATTATCATCATCAGAATCATCATCAATACTCATAGTACCATCCAAAACATATTTGCATCAGAGCAACTAATAACTGATTTGCACTGATATGTTTTGGCCATTTATACACACAACTAAACAACATAAAAACAAATAATTACGACAATATTTCAACACTCGCCATAAATCAGCACTAGGAAATAAAAGGATGTTCTCAGTGTAAAGCTTAAAATGACTTTTTATAATTTATTATACCCTTTTTTATTGTCCATTGTTAAGATAACATGTCATTGTGGTGTCTTAGCACAAGTACCTATTGTCCTCCACAGCCTACAAAAATAGTATGAAGTCCTCCCTTTTTTTCTCTCAATTGTTATAATGAAACATCAAAATGCTCTTTTTGGGAAAGCATGTCATCCAATTAAGATGATTTTTGCACATCCCAAAAGTGCTGTTACCAAGCTCCCAGGCACTGGGCTGTGAAGTGGTTTTGGTGTAATTGCCATAGGGAATGGCAACCTCCATTGTTTATGATGTGACAAAAACTCACCCCAAAACATTTTTTCTATACAAAATCACTGTAAAAGTTACAGAGATTGTAAAATGGTGAATGACCCTTCTGAAATGACTCAGAGTTATTATTTTTGATATCAGTTGCAATGTGCTAAATGGAGTCTCCATATTAATTTTGAATGCCTGTCAGTCAAAAAATGTGCTCACTTAACACCAAATACACTGAAATTGGAAAGTAATCTCGACTAAAAAAAAGGGTTTTCACACTCTGATTAAGCAGAAGTTATGTTAGTGTGGATATTCATTGATGTTACATTTTGGATGGAAATGGGTTTTGTACAAGACTCATTCATTTTGTTTGTCTCATTATTTTTACATTTGAAAATGAAACACAGCAGGTTCCTTACCAAGATTTACCACATTTTCCCAGTTGATGCAGGACAGTATCTTGTTATTGTAGATGAGCTGGCAAAGCTATCGAAAAAAAGAAAAAAAAAACTAATTAAATGCAACATTTTTATGTTATTGCAGCCAGAAGAAAATGAAATAGTTACCAGAATAAGAATGAACATTTTAGTTGAAAAATAAATTTTGGAGTTACATTCTGAAAAATGGTCATTTGGTGGAGTTTACCCCAGCATAACAGTTAAGTTGAGCATAAGGACAGAGCAAGATGAACGCTGTGGGGATAAAATGTTACACAATTTAAACTTTTTGTCCGTGCGTGTGCGTGTGTCTGATTCTGTGTTTTTTCTCGAGGGCCTTCCATCGTGCAGGAGCAGACAATCTGTCTCGTCATTCTGCCTCTGTTTAGAATCACATCCCAGCAACATATCCCATGGTGAAAATGTCTCTTATTTTGGAAAATGGTCACATTTCAACAAACATTTTACTTCCTATGAGCCTCTGTCACAGTTATTGGGACTTTTGCCATGACAATGTCCTCAGCCCATCTTTTGAATTCTCCTCTAGCTTGTGTACCTTTTTTTATATGCTTTCACTGATGGAGCCTGAATTCTTTCTGACCCTTTCTTGATTACTTTTTAGTTACACCATGAGAACAGGATGCTGGTTTGTTCGGTGTTTAAAGTCCCTTGGGAGGATCCTCCCTGGGAGAAACTAGCTCTTCAGAAAATACATGTTTATTTAACATCGAAAAAACAGAATGCATATGGGTATAATTAATCTGGAGTGGGAAGGACAGTTTGCCATTTGCTATCAGAGATTCAGGGAATGAATGAATGTCAAATGTTTGCTTGTATCCACAAGTCAGCTGTTCTTTGCAACAGGCTTACTAAATCCTTTAGTGAAAAAAAAGAGAAAATGAATGGAAATTCATTGATGCTGCACAGCAAGATGGTTAGAAATTTGAATCTCCACAGAATGGATTCTTCATAATTTATTGTCTGCATTCAGATGCTTACAACTTATCAGTCTCTTAAGGGTAGAACGATAATGTCCTGTGTGAAGGTCAGGACAGTCAACTGCTGTAAATTGAAAAAAAAAAAAAAACATAATCCAGTGAACAGCTACATTTTCTTGTATGCTGTTGCTGTTCAGTTGTATAGAAGCATAACTTCGAGGACACAGGGTTGTGTTCAGGGTACAGGTAGGCTCCAGCCTCCCCTCTGACCCTGATAAAATCAGGTTTAACAAATGAATTGTATTGATATGTTGTTCAAAAAACAGCAGCATGTGAAAAAAAATGCAAGGATCTGCATTAATGTGAGTGTGTTGCTACCAGTTTGAATAAATCATCATCCATGAGTCTTAAGGCTTTTCCGATGCCAGAACACTGCACAGCGTGTTACTGGATAATACCAGAAAGCAGGATTAAACAACAGTGTCAATCATTCATTCCACATACAGTCACAAGGTAAACAGTAGAAATGCAGTGTTTAAATCATATTCTACCAGGAGTATGTGCTTGCACATATTTACCTGGCCAGTGATAAAAGCTCCAGAAAACTTTGCTGGAGCATCTGCATCAGGGAAATGAGGCAGCTGTGTTTTTGCTCACTGTTCTACTCTGCCTCAGCCAAAATATGTTTCAATTTATTTCCATTAAAGGGATTTATGGAGATTTAAGGAGACACTTTTAGAAAGTTAAACTTACTCGACAAAGTTTGCGAACAGAAGTAAATACCTCAAAGCATATTGCATTTGCTTACTATTCTGAGCATTTACTTTGTAATGCAATGGATCAGGATGTCAACCTGGTATTCCTCAAGAATGTTTTTGGTGACATTACAGTGTAGCAGGTGCACAAGTGACATTGAAAAGCAAAGTAACACTTAATTGTGTTCCCACTCATGCCTGCGTGTGCATAAAGCGATATGGATAGACATGGATGTCTTGAGATTTCCCATCTAAAGCAAACACAATTTGGCAGAAACTCTGCTCACCTGCTGAGATAACTAATCCTTCTCTTTAATAAATATTTAATCTGTGTTATATAGAAATATAGCACATAGCAAGGAGATTTGAGAGGATCACAGCAGCAGGGTTTCAGTGAGCTATATACATGACTGTACATAACTCACTACTTTGTCTTCCCACTTTCAGATTGATGTATGAAAATCCCAGCAGAATTCAGTGACCAGAGAGCTGTGACCTCAGAGTCCTTCCAGGCCCTGTAGTGACACCACTACTGGTAGTGCTAACATGGCATCAAGCTTCCTCCCTTAAGTGTTAACTCTGCCTGCAGCTGCTCGATGCTCCTCTGTTGTTGTGCTCCACAAAAACAAAGAGAAGACTCCAGTATGCCGGTTATCATGCTGCCTTAATGTGCACATGTGGAAATAATCAGACATCTTGGTCTCATGACCGCCATCTGGGTAGCTACTGTGAAGGCCACAGCTCTGAAAAGCCCTCCAGCAAAGAAGGCTACATGGTGTCGCTTTCCATTACTGCCATGCTTGCCTTCCTAAAATTAGGGAGGACTCCTCTGTGAACATTGCAGGGGACCTTGGAATGACTGCTAACAGGATCTTAAATATAAATCTAAGGTCTGCAGGTTGGTAGATAGAAGAGGGAATGATAAATCAAGCTTAGATGAGACAATTAATATTTTGTTTGTTGCTTCCTATTTATCTATCTGACATTACATGACCACAAAGAGCCATTAGGGTCAGATCTTGAACTCTTGAAACATGAGATGAGAGGGTTTCATATCTGCATCTGCACTGACTTGATGCTGCTACCTTCCATCTTTCATTATTAAGGCATCATTGAACAAGAACAACAAACCTTATTACAGTTGTTAAAACAGATGTGGCATGACTGACTGACCAACTAATACTGTATTTGCTATGCCTGCAAGTAATGGAAAGTGCAACAAAGCACACGGCCAGAGCGAGAAAGACAGTGAGAGAGAGACAGAGAGAGAGAGAGACAGGGAAATAACTGTTAACTGTGCAGCCAATAGCTCTGTCCCTGTCCTTTTTCTGCTCTGCACTGTGCGCTAGCAGTAATCAATGCTTGGCACTAGTTATGTGTAGAGTCACATCCTGAGTGCCCGCATAAGGAGACTCCAAGGTCAACGTGGAGTGCACATGGGGTTACACCACAGCTACTCATGCACACAAACCAGATGCACACACCAGAACACACAGCGATCACTCAAATTGTAATCTGATTGGCTGACTGCCCCCCATGAAGTAAAGGGCCGTCGCAGTCTCTCTGCTTATCCATAAGAGCACGGAGCAGAGATCCACTGTATCTATTTTATCTTATTTATTTTTTTATTTATTTTTATACTGACAGAGATGTCTGTTGACATTTATCTGTGGAAGAGTTGCAGGGAACACAATGCACACTGCAGGTGTATGTGTCAAGTGAAAGTATGATTGTGGGTGGGAGTAGACAGCAGTTTCTGTAATATATCAACATCCAACCACAAAAGTTAAGAGGTTAAGAACAATTTAATGGTATTACTCTTTTTGTTGAAGGCCTGCCAGTAATCTCTGGACATCTATCTTCACAGCCACTGTTAGTTTTATCTGAAAGGCAGTTTTGAATCGTGTCTCATTAGAACCATATTTATATCCCTTCTTTTATGGCTGGCTTTGCTTTTTAAGTGGGTGGAATAGAAATATTGAGCTCCAAGTGAATTCTTTTTATGTTAGAGGTTTTGCACTGGATGTGTTGTTTGTTTCCACTCGGCCTCCCATGTCACACATGAACAGGAGCTTGTTTGGTTTGACAGCGGTTATCTTTCGCCCTGGCAGTCATCCGCCGAAACACATCAAGACCATTGAAGGGAGACGGCGCACTGGGTTTACAATGCTGTAGTCTGACTGAGAGATTTTTCTTTTTTCACCTCTTTGCGATAAGCTTTTACACAAACACCAGCTTTTGATCTCCTATAAAAGATGTGCATTTCCATTTTGGCAAAGGAATCACAGTCGTTATGTAAAAAAAAAAAAAAAAAAAAAAAAAAATTAACATTCATTCGCAGCATGTTTGCCAATTTAGCAGCCTGACAAATACATTTTTTCCAAATTCAAAAATGAATTATGTGGTGAATTATGCAGTCCAGGATAGTTTTTGACTCACGTTTGCAAAAAAAAAACAAAAACAAGAAAAGAGTCTTCGATCAGATTATCAAAAATGGCATGGTTTGAGATGACTGGATTAACAGAGAAATAAAAAAAAAAAGACCTACAACATGTCAGTGAGGAATTAAACCTGAGATATATTTGATGTGCGCAGAATTTGAACCAAATAAATTTTTACTTAGTCTAAATTTATAGGACAAATATAACTGAAGCGTTGAATAACCCCAAGAAGCTACAATCTAAAACATAAACCCGAAGTCAATATTGAGCATCATATGGCAAACCTACTTAATGCCCTGCAGAAAACAAAGTTGATCACTGAACAAATGATCATTCTCCACCCTGAATCTGAACTATAATGCTGGAAATAGACATTTGAGCTGTGCATTACAGTTCTCTCTGCAGTGCAACACTTAATGATCTCCAATGTTTACACATGTTTTAAAGGATTACGATATAATCACATAACCCTGTAATACTATAAGGGTTCTGGCAATAAAACTATTTGAATTCCATATTTAGTTTAAACTTTTTATACCCAAAACTAGTTCCCACAGGAATTTGCAGTGTTTCCTTTATTTGGCAGATTGGCAAAAACATAACAGGATTATAACCTCAGCAACCCCATGTAGAGTACAGAGGCTTTAGCTGTGGTTTATTATGAGAACATTTCCCATGTGTGAACATGTTTCTGTGTGTTGTTTGTGAGCAAGAACAATGGCCTTTGTGCCCTTATACATTAAAGGATGGAGGTGAAGTGTTGAGTGAATGAGGTGCTATATGTGAAAGAGATCAGAAAATTAGTGGAAATGTGCATTAGTATCAGATAAGAAAGATGGTTTGTTATAAGAAAATCAATATTCTTCTTTAGTGACTCTTATGCTTCAGTACTTGTTAAAAAAGGAGAAACTCACTGCTGAGTGTAGGATGCCACAATCGATACAAGACAAAGGTGGAGACGAGAAAACTGCCAATTATTTATAGACACAGGAGAAACAAAACATAGATAATTAGCAATTATAATAAGTAGATTTACAATGTAATTAATGCAGATGCTGCCCACCAATATGACCCGTGTGGCTTGGCAAACTGGGTTTTTTGTTCTGACTGAAATCTGCAACATGTGGTCTCACTGATTTACAGAGGAATTAATGTGTGAAATTACCCTGTGAGGTACTTCTTGTACTATCTTTGCTCCATACTGTAAATATTGTGTCTTTGTTGTGCAGTGGGCAGCTGCCAACATCCATTTGTAAGACATCCAGACTGATTTCTCTTGGTATACTTTACTGATTTAACTATGACTACGTGACTGCTGTTCCTCCTGATGCAGAACCCAAACCCAGTCTGGTTCCTGCTGTTCGTATACGCTGATAAAACATCACCAGCATGTCACTTCACATTCCTGTCTATGTTTTCTTTTTTAAGTTACAAGCAGGTTTTGTACTTAACACTATATACAAAATAAAGCACCTGTTACAATCACAAATAAACAGGAAGGGAGCACAAGCACAGGAACAGGATTATACAATATAAAACAATAAAAACAATATGTTGAAGATACTTACTACCCACATATGCTCTGTCCTTTATATCATTGTGGTTACAACAAACAGTGACATCAGAGGTGGAGCTACAGGCAGGACGCTGGGCAGCTTTGTGTGGGTGTGGTGAATTACCGTACACATATTTTAGCAAAAATGATACATCAAAAATGATGTGTGTGTGTGTGTATGCGTGCGTTTAGGGGAGTTTTTAAGGCAGAGGGAGGAGGATGTAGGACCTGTGAGAGAGTTCATGGAAGCAGAGAGGCCTTAGGCTCTGCCACAGCAGCACAGGCATCATCATCACAGATCAGAGGAGCTATATTTAGGATGAGTTTGATTTTCCCTCACAGGTCTCGGCCACTTTACAGCCTCATATCCAGACCAAAGGAAACAACTTGTTGAATGGATCCTATATATAAAATATACATATATCATTACACACACACACATATATATATTCCTGTCTTTTCCTGTTAATTTTTGTTTCATGACTTTCCACTCAAACTGCGACACCTAACTTTCCTCATATTGATCCTGTTGTACAATAATCTGTCTGTTGTCCAAACAATAGCAGCAGCAACAGGACCCATGCTGTGACAACTTCAGTTCTGTGAAGCATACGAATTCTTTAAATCCCATTCGAGATGCTGTCAAGATGTACAGAATACTGACATAATGGTGGTATTTTTCATGCACTGGTTCAGCAGCCAGTTCAGAACACAATGTACAACAGGTGAAACAAATCAAACAAACCCAGGTACAGTAATGAGTAAGGTGAAAGTAAATGTATTTTTGGACTGACTGTCTACAACAATTCAAACACAGAGGAAATAAAAGAAGGAAAGATGTTTGGCTCGGACTCATTTTGGTTCTTTGTTTAGAGAAACTGACAGCTGCTCAATACATCCTGTAAAAAAAAAAAAAAAAAAAGTCTATAAAAAAACAGACTGCATCATTAATGATTTCTTGTATATACAGTAATTCTCAGAAGAATTTCTTATGAAAATTAATTTTTCAAGAGATGTTGCGTATCATACACTCAAGGGATTTAAAAACTCACACTTTGTGTCAGCCTGCCATGAATGTTACATGTGAAATTCCCTCTAGTTGTGGTAAATACTGAGGTGGCAGTTCGGCCTCGGGCCAGCTTGTGCTTTTGCACACTTTGATGCACGGGCATCACTTGGTCTCTAAAAGGATCTATTTTGAGATCATCATATACAGGCATTTCTGCATAAATGTAAAGGATACTTACAGTGTGAACCTTCATCTACTGGTATTTCCTGTGATGATAATTGTTGTACACTGGTCATAAACAAAGGCCTTTTAACATTTTGATCCTCTACAGGCCTTGGGGGAACTGTGATGGGAACTGTAGGGTTTATCCTCTGGGGCACCATGGACATCTGCGGGAATTTCCATGACTTTAGTTGTTGATTTTTATTTTAGTCTGGACCAACAGATAGACACTGAGGTCCCTCGAACCATTCCATTATCTCACTTCACTGTAAAACTCTTATTTTCGTGGATTCATGCTGTCATACTGTATTCATGCTCATTTCAAAAGACACCATTTAATCTCTTCAAAGAAAGTTGATGGGACTAGTCTAAAGGAAAGCAGCCCCCGATCTTTCACCTCAGTGTTACCAGTATTACTGTTTTTTGATCTGGTGCAGTACTCCCCATCTTTTCTCTTCACTATCTGTGACTACTGAAGCTGTTTAACTGACACAAAGAAAGAGTGAGAGTTTACTTTTCTGTGGCACAGTATTCTTCCTCATGCATGACCCCTTGTACACACCAGTAAACTGCGGAGGCATCTTACACCACAGACATTCAGAAAACAAACAAATCCATCAGAGATCCCTAGCTGGCTCCACAGTCTCCCCTTCTTCCTTATGTAATGTAGGTCCTGTCACAGGGAGTCAGCTTCAGGGGCTGAGGCTCCCACAGCAGCAGCATGGGTCTTGTTAATCCTGACCCAATTTAATGGGCAGGCAACAGGGCTGATGACTGGATGACGGCATGATGATGTTCGCCTGGCTTGCTGGCTTGCTGGCTGACTGGCTACTACTTGCTGTCTGAATGTCTGGGGAGCAGATTTCCTGTGTGACTGGTGGACTGACTGGCTGTTTAAGAAAAGAGTATGTAAACGTCTTGCTTTCATAATTAAATCACTTTCTGGTTTAAACAGGATGTGACTATTTAGAAAATTCTTTATGTATAATCCTTTTGCTGTCACACACCTCAAAATTAAAGCATACCATACCAGTGCCATTTATGTCAGTTTGAATATTGTCTAATCATTTTCTATGTAAAATCATTTACCAAAAGATGATATGACCAGTAGAAAAACCAAATTTGAAAAATTAAATGCCTATGATTTTTTTTTTTATTATACCCAGATTTAAATAGGATCATGGAGGTAGAAGTCATTTATCATTTCACTGTGAGTTTAATGATTTTCTGGCTGACTATATTGGCAGGTTGTATTGAATGACTGATCAAGAAAAATTGCTGTGCTACTTCTGGACTGAATGGCTGGCTGCCCAGCCCACATGCACATGGTTGGCATACTATATTGCATTACAAAATTCTTCTGTGATTTGTGAATGGATTTACTTGCTTTCTGTATTTCACTTGCAGGCCGATGCCTGACTTGAAAAGTGCCTGGCTGACTGAAGAGAGAATAAAAACACATTTTCCATCATTTGTTTCGAAACCAATACGACTAGCTGGCGCATTGATCAATAAATTGATAGCTTCATTGGATGCTGACTGTCTGATTGACTGATTTGCGGCCTGGTACTACAAATAAATGTCTCTCCTCATCAGCAATGGTGTCAACACATGTAAGATTTATGACTTAGTCCACCTGGTAATTACAGAGAGTCACTTGTTTAGTGAAACGAGGTGACATGACAGCTGCCACAACACTAGTTGGTGGAGAGGAAGAGGGAGCAAAGAAGGACTGCGGGTGGGAAATTAACAGAGTGGAAAGGACTTAGAGGGAGTAAAGCAGGGTGAGAAGAGGAGGGAAAGGCTGGAGTACTGAGGAGGAGGAGGGTGGGGTGGGGGGGTAGTGACAGAGTGAGAAGGCGCCAGGGAATAAGTGTGTGTGTGTGTGTGTGTGTGTGTGTGTGTGTGTGTGTGTGTGTGTATGTGTATGTGTGGGTGTGTGAAAGAGGACGAGAGGGAGGGAGATGTTGATGATGAGGCACTAAGGAAGCTCTCTCTCACTTCCTCTCACCAGATGCATCAACAGATTGTCTTACTGCATCAAAATAGTGTTATTATACTGCTCCTGACATAACTGCCTTCTTGACACATCCACCCACACACACACACACATTTACGCATTCAAACTTAGTAGCAATTCAACATTTTCACTGAACCCTGTCTTTTTAATGATTTGTGCATTTCACAGAAAAAAAAACTTTGCACTATCACACCAGAATTATATAAATTCAATAGATTTAAATAATATATTCAACTACTCCTTTTAAGTGTTTAATACAGACCATAATAAGCGTTTGGAGTGCAAGCAGTGGGTTCAACTCTAACCCTGTGCAAACTGACCTTTTGCCAGTCTAATTTGATCAAAGCCCAGTTAATGTTCTGCTTCCTTACAAAGCCAATGTGGGATGATACATTACATGAACTTTACATTATTTTAGCCACCTTTTTTTGTTGAGATATTATCTCTATATTTCAGTTGGGAATGAGCAGTGTTCTTAAACAGGGCTCAGATACTCAAAGGTCTGAGGTAGGAGGTAGTGCTTTACAGTTTCAGGAGTTAAAAGAGTGTAACATATTGAAAAGGAGATCCGCAGCAAATGCCAGCAAAATGGTGTAGTTCATGAGTTTTAGTTGATTATAAAAGTGCAATGCTAATAATTAGATTTTTAACAGGGCGTTCAGAAAATGCTCAAAGTGGTGCGAACAGTTATTACACAGTTCGTGTAAGCCCACACTCTAGGTCAGGGAGGTAGAGGCAGAGGCAGCAGTTGCTGTTTGGTGACCCTAAAGTGAACTTCAGTGTTTAATTGAGTCCCCTGACAGTTGTTTACCAACAATCCCAAAAATTTAAATTCACAATTTACAATATCAACTGGATTGCAAATCAAAAAAATTAAATGACAATGTTGCTAAAAGGTCTTGTGACCTTCTCTGGACCATGTTGTGCTCATCTGTAGATGCACACACATGCAGACTATACACACACACACACACTGTTGTGAAGCATGATTGTGCAGCACTTGGTCTGTCCCATGGAAATATCTGATTTGGTTTGGAGAGTGATGGTGCAGTCTGTTATAAATAGTTCTCCCTAAAAGCTAAAAAACACTATCTGCTATTGATTAGCTGTCAGCACATGTTAAAGCTCACTGTCGCTGGTCACACAGTCTACCCTAATACGCTAAGCCACATACCCACACACACACAGACAGACAGAGATAGAGAGAGAGGGAGAGAGAGAGTCATGCAAAATGTATGCACAAGCTCTATCCTCATGTGTTTTCTTAAATGCTCTGCAACACAGATATTAACAAAGGCACACAAACATACTTGTAAATGCTTATTCCATGTGAATGCATAAGTGAAAACACACAGTTACACACAATTCACAGACAAACTCTCTCTCCCACACACATGCGTATGTACATCTACATTCATAGGTACACACACACACACACACACACTCACACCATAGCATTTCACTGTTTGCTCTGCTTCCTCTTGACTGATTCTCATGCATTTGACTCTTCACTCTGAATTCAAGTGTGAAATTATTGCTTTGTTGAAGCTGCGGTGACCCCATGGCATATTTTAACACACCACACCGACAACTTTTGAGGTCAGATCAACTTTACTCTAATGTCTAATGTCCACTATGGCACAAACATCCATAGTCACAGGTTAGTTGCATTATTATAATTATTATGATGGTCTTTTGAAAAAAAAAAAAAGTTTTGGAATTTGTGTCAGTGATTTATGTCTTTTGAAAACATGCAACCAATCTTTCCTCTGAGAGCAAAAATCAGCCAGTGACAAAAAGTAGATGTTTGTCCTTACCGAGCCTGGCATGTCTTAAATAAGTTTTTATAGTTATCAGCAGCTGGATCTAGTACAGGTGGTACAGTCACTGAACATAATGCATTCAAGTGTTCTCAGATAGAGCTTGAAACACCTGGTTCTCTGAGTTCAGGAGGACATTTGCTCAGTTCTTTTCTATGTGGTAAGCATCTCTGAAGCTATTTTGATACGTGGAACATAGGATATGAGGAATATAGTAACAACAGAAAGCTGGACAGTTGCTTTTGTAATACAATTTCTGCTTATATGCTCAGCTTGGTTCTGCCAAATGCCCCTTTGGAGCTGCACAGTGCTGGTTAGATGATGATGACTGGACAGCTTCCAGGTGTTTATCTATATGAATGTCTGGACATTGAGCAGGATGTTGCTCACTCTAATTGGGGTAGTTGGGAGTATTACTGAAGCAATGGAATAAACTGTAGCTTCTTTTTATGATGCAAAGAAATTTATAGTGTGAAGCTACAGTTTTAATTTTTAATTTTGAATAGAAAATGTAAACTGGCCTCACCAGAAGAAATGTCAAACCTCTCAGGGAGGATGTCAAGCATGTGACTTTCGCATATAAGACAGCTGTTCACTTTGCTCTCTTTCAACTATAACTGAAATCTTTCCATAAAAGTTTTTGTGCCTTAACCTACTCAAACCCTGACATTTATTACAGTGGCAGGCTATATGCCCCTAACAGGATCCAATGCAATTCAATTTATGATATATGATGAGTCTTGTTCCTATACAATAGTTTTTTGAGGCTTTGATCTCAAGACCTGCTCTGGGAATTTTTCCATAGTTTTTTATCAAGTTCAAATCCAGAAGAAGATGGTTTTAGGAACCAAAAACCATATCAATGTAGTTTTACATCTTAGGCTTCTCTCTGTCAGTGACAGTTTTCTTGGTGAATGGTTGAATTGAAATGTAGCAGATTTTAAGGTAAACACTCAGAGAAACCAAATCCTGCCAGACATTCATATAGGTCCAGGTGGACTGGGTTTGAGGCCGATGGTGAATGCTTTGTTGTGACTTCACAAAGTTACAGAAATCCTGAGGGCTTGTTTTGAGGCATTTCACAGTATTAATACAGACATGGGAATATAATATTATGCATGTTTTTGCTCAAATCTGCAAAAAAAACTTGGTACCTATAATCAAATTTGATTATTAACCTTTTTAGCTTAATATATATATTATACTCTAAATATATACTGTGAAACCTTATTAGCCTTAAAGTGATGGTGTTGGTGTTTATGAAGAAATGTTGAGCATTATCGTATGATCCCGTCCATACACCAACAGTCTGTATCAATGTTTGTCCAGCTCATTAAAGTCAAATACACAACAACATCCTTGATTATGCGGGACAGCATGTTTTGGCGTGCACAGCAGATTTAATGGCTCTAGTCTGTCATACATTGAAAAAGTAGTCTACACATTTGTTAAAAGGGGGTTAATAGATTTGGAGAAAAGAAATAAAAATCTGAATTTCTATTTTCTTTTGCTAGTTCTTATTAATGTGCAGATTGGTGCAGGTGGTTTGCAGGGAGATTTATATCTCTGTATCTAAATGGTCATTGCTGCAAACAGTGTCCAGCATTGTCTTTAAAAAAAGCTCTTCCAGGACATCTGGTGCCCCTCAGACAAGAATAGTTTACACTGGACACAGGTGGCTCAGGAGATGGGTGGTTAGAGGATGATCTGTCAAGAGAATCACGAGCAAATACCACACTTGTATTTTAAGCTGAAGGTCAAGCGCGCACACTGAGCATTTGAAATAAGGCCTGGGGCGAAGAGTATTTGGAAATATGCTTCATGGTTTTTTCCAGTCCATTTACAGACACCAGATGGTTGGCATTTGTCACATTGCACCCTGTTGGGCATGGTAAAAAGTTGAAAAGTTGTACTTACATTCATAATGAATGTATCATCAGTGTAGGGTTTGTTAGAAATCATTTGTATGTTACTTTTCTAAAAAAATAAGTGCCACAGAGTGCGTCACAAGTCAATAAAAACAAAAGAGATTGCACAGACACATTTACACAGCAGAAAATAGGAATCAATAAAAGCTGAGCCTGTAAATATGCTTTCAAACACTGTCTGAAACACTGCTGACCAATCAAGAATATTGTCTCTTTATACTGACTTTGGAAGCTGGAAATTTGCTCTTCATTAGCATTTTATCTTAACTACACTACTGCTTAACTTCAGTCATAGATTTAAGACATACAGCTAAACCTGGAGTGTTTTTTCTCAGCAGACCTATGACTCTTCTGTATTAATTTCATAAACATTTTCACTTCGTTAAAATTAAAAGCGAAATATTTCCTATCTTAAACTCAAGTAAACTCTGGTTTAACATTGTTAAAGTCTATTGCAAGGTTCAGCTTTTTTAAGATGCACCTACTGCAACATGTTAGTGTGTCAGAAAGCTACCATCAAAACACAAAGTACAGCTGAGGATGATGGGAATGTCATCTGTGTTTTAAGTATACTATCATAAACCTCAAAAGTATTGACTTGCGCCATGGTAATCTATCCAATAGCTAAGACGTGTCACTAGAGGAAAAATCTGTGCATCACCTAAGTCACAGGGATAACAACATCTGGGCCTCGGGAATGTACCAGTGCACTGAGTGACTGATGAGATTACCAAAGTCATTAAGATTCATGCTCTGTATCCATAATGAATGTCTGGTACCGAATGCAACGGTCTCAAAACGTTTCGTTCAAAACCACAGATGGGAACTCCATGCTGGTGCTAGAGGAAAACTCTTTAATTCTCTGTGAAACATGCAAGTTACATTTCACAGTAATCCATCCAGTTGTTACTGAGATAAGAAATCATTTTTTCTCAATGAATAAAAATGGCACTGAATCATGTTCCAGTCTGCCACTGGAGATTTTCCCTTTATTATTCTATGGATAAAGATTATGATTCAACACTTGTCCTCCTACTTTATGTTGCTCACTGATATAGAAACTCAAAATGTGTCTTTTGGAACATACAGTGAACGAGTCTGTAATTGTTTTTGCTGCAGTTTGTATGCATGCACAGTTTGAGTGTGGTCCCTCCATGTATGCCTGTCTATATTCTTGTGAAAGTGTGGGTGTGTATTCCTACATGTATGAATGTCCGGGTCCATCCATGTACAGTATGGACATCTGTGCTCACCAGTGGCTTTAAATAGAAGCCTAGACTCAGGTGATTGTCAAGGGAAGTGCATGGTTACATCCTGCACCATCTGTGGCGTTTTCTAATATCCTGAAAAAAAAAAAAAAAAAAAAAACACAAACAAACCAATATTTCACAGCGTTTGATCAGCACATAATAAAATCTGAGAGTACAGCTAGACGGTACAAAACATCCCATGAGTATAAATGCTGGAATATTTTGGGTAACACCCGTGTTCATCTTTTAACATTGAAGAAGAATTAAGCCAAGAGAACAAAAGGAGACAGAAAGTGTTTTGTTTTTTTTTTTTGTTTGTTTTTTTTTAAATGACAGACCATATCACAGTCAAAGACCTCTTCGTCTCTAGACAGGTGATGTCATAATGCTGTCACGCGTGCTATAACATCACAGCGATCTGCCCTCCAGGCCCATCCAGGACAGTGGCCTCTGACAGGAGATTTGGGTGTTTTTTCACTCAGACTGTCTCCATCTGTCATTACATTGGTACTTGGAATTTCAATGCATGTTTGTGTTCACACTAAAAGATTACAAATGAATAAGTAAATAAAAGAAGGTTACATAAATGTCTATGCATGATTTACAGCAGTGAGCAGATCATTAAACAGCTTAATTTCAGCCAGTAAAAGCCAATGGTTGGTTTCACAAGCATGACTTCTAACCTTCTTTCTGCTTTTCTTTAATTTTAAGGCATTCGATTAAGATAAAACAAAAGGACATGTGAGTAGATGCAATAACAAAATAAACAAAGCAGTTTAAATGCTCTTTTTCTAATTGGTCTCATACCGTAATTACAGCTATCCTTACTGATCTAAGAATGTAAGATTAATCCATATCACCACGATAGAGTAATCCCCATAACTTCAAAGTACTATTTGTTTCCAGAGATATCATCTTACTGAAGTTTTTTTTTTTTTTTTTTTTTACATTAAAAGGGAGCAAGCAGAATAGAGGAGTGAATCTTGAGTCTTTCTCTGCCGAGATTCTATCGACCCCCAGCTGTGTGAACTCAATTAAACATGACCTTGCAAATAAAGATATGAACTACACAATGCATATGGGAAATGGTTAATCACCCACGACCAAAATCAAGTGTGGTCACTTCAGTGCAAAGGGCTGGACACACACTTCACATGTGATCATTCGAACTGGGATTCAGGTTCTGAAATAGTTGCCAAACTGGATTGGTTGCCCATTTCTTGCAGAAAGCGCCGAATTGTGTGGGCCATGAAATAATAGGTTAGACACCTTGACTCTGGCCTTAAATACAGTGTCACAGGAGTAAAGCCTGCCCACGCACGCACACATACACAAACAGCATTGGGCACTCCACAGTAGGAGTCATTTAAGAAACAAAAAAAAAAACAAAAGATAACTTTAATTTAGACTATTTTCAGATTAGTTTCTTATATAATCCTAACACTGTACAGTAAATTAAAAACTTTTTTTTTTTTTTTACAACATAATTGCTTTGGAGCTTATTACTCGGTGACATTTGTCTAACCTTTATTTTAAAATCCCTTTTGATGAAACAAAATGATAATTAACTCCTAATAAAACGCATATGTGAGTGCGCCAACATAACTCTGAGCCTAAATCGAACGCACCCTTCTGCATAAAGGCGGTGCATTTAAATAGCCACGGCGCCGCCCACTCGCTTGCCCCGCTCCTGCGCGAAACGTGTGCACAACGAGTCTTAATTGCACACCTGTAGCTCAGGTGGCGCCTCTGACGCGAGCTAGTTTGCTAGCAGTGTGACCATGCTACCTTGTGGTTTTGTGGCATGCTAAGCAAACCCTGTCGCCTGTCAGCTCTTGGCCTCGGGAGGAGTTTTTGTGTCTCAGCTTCTGGCATCTTGAGGACACAAGTGCCCCCCTGCACCAACCCCTCTGTAAGTACCGCAGGTGCTAACATGCTAATGCTAGCTGGCTGTGCTCAGTAGCTCTGAGCTCACTTGTCTGTGAGGCTGCAGCTGGTTGTTTGTGAGTAGCTGATCCCCGCTGTCTGATGTCTGCCTTGCATTGATGCTGTTTGTTTCATTGCTCCCCGCCTTTCACACTGCAAGGACACCGCTGGGCACAGCTGGCAAACAGTTTATTTGGACTTAGTCAGGCCACAGCTGGAGAGGTTTTTCCTCTGTTGCTCTGCAGAAACTGAAATAACTGTTTCCCTGTTGTCACCTCATGGGAATCTCTGCATGGTTTTTGTCACATAGAGCAGAGGTTGGTCATGGCCACATCTTCTCCACATTGTGGTGTTTCCTTACTGCCCCCCCCCCCCCCCCTCCGTTTCATCAGTGTTCGCAGCTGATTCGCAGCTGTTTATACCACCATCCCTTACTTTCTGTTCTTGTCTTGATACTTTTCTGCTGCATATTATAAGAAGATACTGTCGTTGTGATCTCAATATATCTTGTATACAAGTTTTAATTATCAGCTACACATCTGACATGTTGGCCTGCTGTTGAATTGTTCAGAAGCATGAGTGCCCTTTTTTTTTAAATCACTGCTCTAATCGCTGCTGTTCTTTGGTTGGTGTTTGCTTTTTTGGGAAATGACGCCTCAGTTGCCTCCAGCTCTTTACATATTTCATAAAATATAGTTGATGATTTTATGCTGTCACATGGGGATGTATGTGGCAGGCACATACCTGCGTGAGCAAATGAATCACACCTGCAGAAGAGCACGCACTTTATATTTATAGAATATTTGCAGGGTTTGATCAGTTGTGAAGGTTTTGAAAACAATATAGAGCTGGCTAAATGCAGAAGACAAGCTTACACTTTCAAAGGCTCAGTCTCTAAAGAGCACTTCCTCTAGGTGCTCCACTACCTTTTGATTATCTCAGTTGTACAGCAAATCATAACAAAAAACACAAAAGCAAATTCAATTTTAAAAACTGAACACCTTGGATTTAGGTCTGATCACATTTGAGATCATATTTATTTAGATTTTATTCATAAGTTTAAACCAACAGTCAAGTTTAGCTACTAGTAATTACATCCATGGTAATTTACCAATGGTAAATTTATTGTAATCATTTTCATTCAAATTCAACCAGCCATTGTCTTCATTCCTCCAGTAGAGTTCAGAGACTTAGAATCATTGCCAAGGTGCATTGAAGCCGTTCTTGCAGCTGGTATTTGAGAGTGATGCCGTGTGTGTGTGTGTGTGTGTGTGTGTGTGTGTGTGTGTGTGTGTGTGTCCTAATACCCCCACCTACCACATGCTGGTTTCTCCCTTTGCTCACTTAGAATCTGGCAGGCAGACGCTAAGTGAGCTATTCAGAAGTCTCCCAGCAGGTCTGACAAGATGGGCACTGATAAAAGGAAGAACAGATTAATGCAAAATAGATTTTATAGTTTTTTTTTTTTTTTTATGAATTGAATTAAACAGCAATATTCTACAAATGCTAGTATTGCATATTGAGTATTGAAGATAATACAGTGACAGTGATGTGTATATATTTGTGCATAGGCACGAGTGGTAAACTGTGTTGGATCTATGCTGTGCGCTCACACACCTTTTCTCACAATCACATTTGCTGGCTGTCATGTGTAATAGGAGCTAGTGCCACTGGTCCACAGGCGCTAACCAAGCCATGAGCTCACTGACAATCCATGTGCAGAGTGCCCGTGTCTGCTGTCTGTGTGGATCTGTCATCAGTGTGTTACATGAAAGAAACTGTCAGATATGAACAGCACCAGCAAGGACGTTGTAACCTATTCGTGGTTGTTGTTGATTAATGGAAAATTCCACCTCAGACATTGTAAATCAGACACTTCATTGTATTCCAGGATCTATTTCTGTGTTGCAATTGACCTCTGCGTCATGCCCGTCAACTTGCCATATCTGTTTCTGTTGGTAATTTCTCACGTTGCATATGAAGTGATCAGATGTACCCTGCATGGTGAAATAGCTCAAGATCAGGATGTGATGATAAAACGGTACAGCTGATGTCAGTGAAATGTGAATGCGTGCATCAACCAACCCAATTTAGGACAAAGAAGCAGAGGCTGGGATTGATAGTGGCCGGTTGAATTGTCACGGAAAATGATGACAGCACTATGAACTGTGTGCTCTGTCCCTGGAGGCATTCAGAAGAACTGCTGCATGTATCTGGCGTGTAAACATTTGTAGAAATGTGACCTAAGCAGATTGGCTGAACTCACTGGAGATGGAAAAAGCTGATAGCTGAAATTTTTCTGACTGTCCTCATTGTGGCAGTGACAGTTGTCAGAGGCACCTTTACACCTGTTTCCACAGCCCCTCCTTTGCTGAGTGATCTAAAGATGCTTGTTGCTATCATATAACTCGGTGAAGAAATGAAGCTGTTTTTCTACATGCATTGCTTTTCCTTCCTATTGCTAAGACAGTACTATGTGTACTAGCTGTGGAAAGAGTATATACTCACCAATAAGCAAAGCTCAACAATACTTAAGTACATATGCATTTCTTTCAGTTGCCAGGACTAAGTGGAGAGCATTTTCATTGGTATCTTCTTTCCCATTTCCAATTTAAATTCATTTTGTATTTTAAGCTGCTGCAGGTGCTCCACATTTTTGTCTTTGTTTGAAGCAAGGTTCAAGGTTCAACTGTTGTTTAATTATTTAAAGATCCTTAGAAAAGGCCCCAAATTATGCACACAGATGTAGAATTCACAGAATTGGCAAGGGCTCTGACTGACTCTAAAGGACCTGATAACTGAAGCATAGGGAGTATGCTCGCTATCTCTGCTGTAGACAAAAGCCTAAAGGGAGACTGATCATTATCCAATCCTTGCTCTGGTAAGGATGCGGGTTTGTGCATGTAGGTGACCCTCCTCTAAAGTGAGACATGCTTTAATTCATGGATAACAATGTTAAAAGCACGTGACATCACTGCAAGGCGCACACTCGCACTCAAACAACGTGCGTCAGGTCCAGAGAAGAATGTCTGTGACAGCCTGAGTCCTTCAGGGTGTTTCTATTGAAGCATTTATCCTTTAAACAGGATGGACTGAGAGAGTGGCACAGATCTACATTTCTTCAGGCTCACTGAGCCATGCCATTACCTATCTAGTGGCACACAGAGCATACGTAGACTAGTTATTAGAACAGGCACTGGTAGAGAGCAGACGTGATAAGACAAGCAAAAGAAGGAATCTATAGAGCACATGCTGTGTAGAAAAGCGTTAAAAAAGGCAGGTGACCTGCAAATAAGCCAAAATAAACCTACAGTTCCTCAAAGTTAAGGACAAATGTGTATATTCTGTTTATGCTGGATTGTCTGCATGTCAGTCTCCTTAATTAAGACAAGTGTGAGTGAGCTGCAACCCATTTGGTTGTATGGCAACAAATGCATTATGATTGTAAATATACAGGGCAGTACTTTCTGTATTGTGGAGCAGCATCACCACCAACTCATGCTGCAAAGAAAAAAATATCTTTGACTTCAATGTCAAACCAGGGGGTGGGTGCTGTGAGTGGAGCCACTTGCCGGTGTGAAAGTAACGCTACCACTGTCTGACTTTTGTGTAGAATTGTGCTCTTGTTCTCAAAGACATGGCATATTGTGCAATGCTCTTTGCCTCCTGGTGGTGGAATTGATTACCTTCAGTCTGTGATAACCAGCGCGGCATCTCGAGTAGCTTCAGCCCAGGAGAACAGTGCTAACGGCTGCATGTCTCACAGGGAAAACTGAGGAGAAGAGAGAGGAGCTTTTATACTCAGATAAATGGACCAAACAGCTGAGATAATTAGGGACATGACAATGTGAACAATTTCTCAGCAGGTAAGAAACTTGTGACAACACCATGTTACAGACATTTTACAAGAAAAGACATTTCGGCTCAGTATATGTAGAAAAGAAAGTTTGCAGCTTACCACATTAATGTTATTAGGTTCCCAATATGATGTTGGCTTTAAATCTGAAATGTTGCCAAATATACACTTTCGCATTTCTCTTTGACATCAAATCGTCCTAAGTCATCCTGCTCATCAACTTTTCTCTCGCACTGAACACATGAAGCAGATACTTTGTAGTTGTTGCATTCAGCTGACTATTAAGAACTAATTTAGAGTAAAGCATTTTTTTTAACTTGAAGATAGGCAAGTTGTGTAATGTGTGTGCGCCTACACACTGTAACACCAACTTCCACAGCAACTGTAGAGCTGATGAGCACCACCTCAAAATGAGCAGTTTTATACATGCACTTCAGTTACTTTTGTCTGATTCAGCTTGTCCAGTTTGGTCTTCTCCCTCCTCTCCCTTCTGATTTAGAGTGAATGGAGATCAAGTGTTTAGCAAATAAATAGTTAAATGGCTTTGCACAATTGTTGGAAAAATGTATCTGGGTGATTTGTAATTTTAAAAATTAGTATTGAAGGATCTTATAACTTCAAAGCTGTGTTCTCGCATCTCTCAATGTGGTACTTTCATCTACCCCCATCACTGCCAATGTTCCTGATAATATTTGGTCATGGTCCAACAATCTATCATCTTGTAAGATACAGATGTAAACTGTCACTTTCCTCCTCCTTAACACCTAAGAAGAGAGTTAACAGTCCAACAGATTGTGGCTCTGAATGGGATGCAAACTAAGGTTTGTAGCCTGCAGCAGGGTTGTGAAATATTGCCTTGTTATCTAGTGGACCAAAGACAACTGAAGCACAATGCACATGTGTGCACATGAGTCTCCCTTATCACAGTCATGTGAAAATGGCAGCGATCAGACACGCAGCTTGTAGCCTAATTGGGTCATAACCACATTATTGCATGAGTCATAAGGTACACATGCATGCTTGCATACAATATACATGAATTGCATCACTAAGTATTTAGTCCCTATGTCTTCACATATCATTCAGAAGACAAGTACAATATCATGTATTTGTTTGACCAGCAAATTTAAGCAGCTGGCCACATCAGCCAGTGCTGTGTGTAAGTATTTGTTGGTGACTTTTGCATAATATCTCCCTGCATAGCACTGCATGAGTGACAGACTGCCCCCCCCCTTTCCCCCATGCAACAATGCTGAATTCAGCATTGTTGGCTCCGCTGGTGCTTTTTAAATATGTCAAGTCCATCATGAATTTGTCAAAACCTGCCAACAGCTCATTATTGTTCCTTCTACCTATCACAGCCTAATAGAGGCTACAATGCTCTTTATTTGGCTTTCATAGGTTTAAACCAAACACAGCACATCTCTTGACATTGGAGGTACGCTGCAGCAAATTTAAATAATAATACTTAAAATCCATGGATTGAACCAATTTTATCTCATTATGCACTGGATGTCTTTGGAAGTACAGTAGGGCAGCAGAAGGTGTTTTTCCTCATAAAGCTCCATGTAAGGTACTAGGTAAGTTTTTATAGGTAACTTTGACACAACAGGGAAAATGTGATTAAGTGTTGGGAGCAGATGGAGCTTTAAGGCAAGGCAAGGCAATTTTATTTGTATAGCCCACTTTTACAAACAGTTTGTCTCAAAGGGCTTTACATAGCATCATAAAAACATCCTCTGCCCTTAGACCCTCACATCGACTGAGGAAAAACTCAAAACAAAAAACCCTTTTAACAGGGAAAAAAAAGAGAAACCTCATGGTGAGCAACAGAGGAGGGATCCCTCACCCAGGACGGGCAGACGTGCAATAGATGTTGTATACAGACGAGAAAACGGGTAACAATACAGAATATGCACAGCATGGAAATGGTGTGCAGGAGCTTAACAAGTGTGTTTGGTCTCAATCTTCTCACCGCCTCTCCACTCCACTCTTCACCTCTGTACCATGATATCTGCTGTAGTTGAACCTGACTGGTGACGGAAAAAATAGAATTTGCAGGAAGTGCAATAAAACCAGTCACTGAAAGCAGAGTACTCCCTCTCCCCAGAAAGAGCCATTAAATCTAATGTGATCTTGGGGCCTGGAGGAGCATAACTGAAAAGGTTAAATTTCCAGATGCTGGATATTTCAGCTGAAGCAAAAGTCAATACATTAAACAGAGAAAGGGAAAGTGTGCAGCTCGGTCATTATCGTACAAAACTTGTGATGTAGCACCGATTGCGGCCACAGAATAATATCTAACACTTCCACATGTGTAACATTTAGCAAGTACTTTCTTAGTGACTTCATCAGTCACATCATGTCTTCTGAAATTGCATTAAATATGATCTTGATCTTAATAAATGCCATCTGAAGAACTTATGCTACACTTGGTGACAGCTCTCCACACTGAGACAACTCAACATATGACCCTGCATTCCCGACTTTAGTTTTTTTATTATTATTATTATTTTTACTCTCAGAAAATAAATAAAGCAATACCATGTGAAGAATAAAGGTTTTCAGCTCAGTGCAAACCTCATTCTCTCAGACTGAAATAGAACTTCAATTTTTTTTTTCTTTTTTTTTTTTCCTCCTTTTTGTTTTGTTGGGTCCATTCATCCACTCCAGTACCAGCACATGTAGCCCTGCTTTTTCTTAAACAAATGCTAGTAACTGATCATTATGAAGCACAATTACAGTTGTTTTGAAAGACATTTGTAGATTGAAAAACAGAGCTATGGCAGGAACACACTGCACAATTGTCACTGTATTTCCTCAAAACAAAAAAAACCTCAATAGATTTGACTTCAGTTCTCACTTGTATCTCTTCATTAGTCTACACTTCTAAACATACAAGTTTTAAGAGTTTAAGGCTTTAAAGGAAGCATAGCTTCAACAACCCGCTGGACCACAGTAATGGGCTTCCTCATTACACTGAGGTGTGTTTGAACAGTAATAATCACTCTGCAGCAATAACTTCTCTTCAAATGCCTGTGGGTCATTAGAGCCAGTTAGAGGACAGGAGCATCCCGATTAATAAACAGATATAATGCCCCCCCCCCACTCACTCACTCTCTCTCTCTGCCTCATTTCTTATCCCTTAGTAACATTTACTTTTCTAATATCCAACATGCTTCTGTAATTGGACCCAGTGAATCTTCTGGGGCCCCATAAGAAAGAGCCTAATGGGATGTCATAATTTCTACTGGGGGCTTCCATTAGATTTTGTACTTTTCTTTTGGCACTTTGCTAACTCTCTCCCCTGTGGTATTCTTCGGCTAGAAGAGACCACAGAATCACTTGGTAAACACGAATAGACACCTCACACTGCCAGCTAGAGCTGCTAGTGTGTAAAATTTGCTCGCTGTGGCTTTAAGCAGGACATTAGCTCTGCACAGGACACCTCATTAATTCCTCTCCTCACTACCCCTCTCACCTTCACTCTTAGTGCTCTGCAACTTGACAGTCTTTTCATTTTAAAGAAACATTTTTAACATTTTTTTTAATCTGTTCTCTCTCTTTCTCTCTCTCTTTCTCTCTCTCTTTCTCTCTCTCTCTCTCTCTCTCTCTCTCTCTCTCTCTCTCTCTCTCTCTCTCTCCCCCCCCCCCACTCCTTGCTTCTGCTCAGCTCGATCAGTGTGCTCTTTCTTTGCCGGTCTGCCAGTTTATATGACAGGGAGAAGTTGTAGTGCTACATTTTTTTACAACCAGCTTTTCAACTTCATATAAAATTTGTTGTTTCAGGAAAGCTTACTGCAAATGTATTGTGAGGGGAGGAACTAATGTAGTAACAATAAATCCAATCCAATGGAACAAAACATATTAGCTTAAACAGGCTTTAATGCAGTCTTACAACAATGCACATCATATTAGTTTTTCTATAACATCTAGATGTTCCCTTCTGGTAAGTGATGCAAGTCGGGTGTCATGTTAAAGCCCTGGTTTCTCTTCTAAACTTCAACACTTCTTTCGTCAGCTTCATCTTCTGAACATTAGGTTTCTCTGCTTGGCTGTGTGTTACATGGCATGAATGGAGCTTTGCGAACACTTGGATTGGGTTTTTTTTTTTTTTTTTTTTTTAAACACATCTGTCTGGAAATACAGTGACTAGAAACTGGGACAGGGAATTTAAAAATGCAGATTTGCTTGGTTTAAGTTACAGGTATTGTCATCTGTCTGTCCTATTTTGAAACAACGTTTGTATTCTCTTGGTTTCTTCATCTCAGGGTGCCAAAAGTATTTGGGCAGATTAAATTTACCGTAAGCAGTCACATATTTTACGCTTTTGTGTTTTTTTTTCTTCCCATTATTATGCAGAACTGTCTTATGTAAAGGCTGCTGTTTGTGCTACAGGCTACATACTAAATGGTTAGAGGAGTTTCAACTTGATTTGTTACTCTTTTTGTAGAGAAGCTATGAAAAAACACACACCAGAATCACCACATTTTACAAATTTTAATTGACCTCCCATTATGAAGCTGAAACAATGATGCACGCTGTCAGTGTCATCATTAATGATTGATGTTACTCACACAATTGGTTAGAGCTGGATTAAATGGTTGATTGCTCTCAAGTGATCATCACCAGGAGTTCTTACTTAATCTGCCACAATGTCTGTAAACAAAGCAACCCCCTATAGTGGAAATGAATGGTCGTGTCACTTAGATATTCCCTGGCCTCACAGATCTGAAACAGTTTCCCTCACTCTGAAATGACTATATATTTGGGTGAGACACAGAGCTTATGACAGCATATCTATATCTTTTACTCATTATCATTTCAACACACGTCTCCCTTCGCCAAGTGAGACACTTCCCTTCCCTGCGTGAGAAGAAGAAAACAGATATAGCAATGGGGCACATGCATACCTGTGGAGATGAAGGGAGCCGTTTTGTAATTAAGAGGATCCAGGGATTTTTTTTTCTTATTATTATTCAGTCAATCTCTGATGGTGGCATACATAATTGCCATGACTGATGGGGTGTGGGTGGGGAATTGATCTGGGGAGCTGTTGCAATCCCATTGTTCTGCTCCATTTCTGTCTGTCCCCTCTCTATCTCTCTATGTGACTCTATTTTTATGTCTTTTCCCTATCTCTGGAGATCTCTGGTTGTCTATCCCTGTTGCTGCAGCCCCACCCCACCCCCCACACACATCCTTCCCTTCATAAATTTCTCACAATGTCATATCATCTGCGCCATCAGCTATGGCCAGCTGATGGCGCAGAAGCCATTAAAGGCCAAGTCAACAAACATTTGTTTTTTATTCTTTTTCAAATTTACATCTTGTCACTTTCCTGCTGTTCCTTGCAACTACAGCTACAAGTCATTTTGAAGGTGTAGCTCAAGAAATTTCTCTGTATGTGCAGCAGCAAAACAACAGGACATAATCAGTACATGAGGAGACTTTAAGTGAAATATTTTACAACATCAATAAATTAATTCTATTCTTTCACAGTCAAACTAAATATCAATACCTTTTCGCTGATTGGCTAAATTATTCCTTGGGGTCACCAACCCATTGATTTCAATGGGTTGCAATTGACCTGTTGATCTTTGTGGAGCTCTGCATTGAACACAAAGCATTTCAGTTGAAAGCTAACATGGAAATGCAGCCACATAAGGACTGTATCTGCAGTGTTGGCACTGCTACTGGGGTAGCTGTGTCTTAGGAGGCAGAACAGATCGTCCCCAGCTCCACATATCCAAGTGTCCTTGGGTCATACACTGAAATCTCATCTCAATCTCACTTTAGTCTCATCTCATCAGGTCTATTAGTTCTGATTGATAGTTTGCCACAGCTTCCAAAGATTTTGAAGACGCGCATCAAAGCTTGATTTAGATTTTAACAAGTCAAGGATAAGCACAGTTCATACTATATTTGTGTAGGTATAAAGAGACTATATTAACTACCCTTCTCCTGCCTTTTAAGAGATATTGAGAATGGGGAAATGGTGTTTGATTTTCTCTTACTTTACCCCCCCCTTGGTCAAAATTGACCAAGTTAAATTGATTCAATCTGTGACAAGTTCAACATAATCTTTGTTTCTTTATTAGATAGAATGGAATAAAAACAGGCACAAAAATGATCATAACATTTGATTGATTGGATCATCACCATCGTATTTGTATTCAGCATCTGATGTCAAATTGGTTTTGGGCTGTTTCAGGCCCAGTGCAGTTACTGTTTGTGCTAGATTCAAAAGGGAGAGTTTAATTCTCATCTATTAAAGCTGAAGGAGCTCCAACTGTCAGTCATCTCATTAAAAATAAAATAAAAATGTTTTACTTTTTTCAGACCTCGTATGACTCAGTCCAACCAAATCCAGTTATTTCTTTTATCACCGGACTGTCTCAAACAGTTTTTCTCCATGTCTACTCCATAATCTGTCCTCTGTAATTTTGTCCTTTGCCTCAGCCTATGTATTGACCTCATAGTCAGTGCTGTTGGTGGTCTTCCACTCTGTCATAACAACCTTCTGTGCCTCCTGCAGGCCACTGTGCACATGCCCCCGTGCTCTTTGGCTGCTGGATTCCCCTGCATGCTGAGTGAGCAAGAGACTGGGCAGCTGAGAGATGGCTGTGCATATGTCTCGTCTGGCAAGCCTTCCTCCTACACTCATTTTTTTCACCCTATTCAGCTGTTAAAATTACAATTTCCAACTATTAATACAAACTGACTTTTTAAGCACAATACTCATTTAATTGATATTAGGGAATGAGATTGTGAAAGCACTTAAAGATATCAGGGGGGCTCTGAAGTGCTTAAATGAGCCATTGAATTGTATTATGTTATAATTTATCTTTCCACCACTGTGGCCAAATACTGCTACTGGGCTGTTAAAGCAGTAAAGATCTATGAGCAATTTAACTGAAATTTATTGTAATTGGGATTATATTATCTGTAGCTATAGTTATAAAAGCAGTAGCAGCGGTGTTTCAGACAGAAGGCTGAGATTGTATTTGATATCCAAAGCATACTGAATCACTCTCCAGTAATTATTGATGAGCTCATAAAAATGTCTCCCGCTGATATTTTACTGGATAGGCCAGGATGATTGGGGTCTTTCTCTGCGATCATCTTTGTCAGCCCATTCAAATTATTGAACTGTTTTGATTTATCAATAATCTATAGGTGTCACTGGCAGAGGGTTAATAAGCATCCACACAAAGATACTGGTTTTGTGTGTGTGTGTAACCCAAAGGTATTTATAATATATATTTATTTCAAATACACACATTTAAAGTTGGCAGTTCATAGGTATGTTTAGAACAGAAGACATGGCAAAGTGCACATACATCTGAAGTTGAAACTTGAATTGTATCCATTTATAATGTATGTCCTACATCCTTGTTTTGAACTTGCAAAATTAATTTGATATAAATTAATTTGTGTTCTGGACTGCACAATCTGTGCAACAACATATTGGACGTGCACGATCCGAAAATTCTCTCCATTTAGGAAAATAACTCACTAAAGCTGGAAATATAAAAACGACCGGTGAGAAAAAAACCAAACAACCTAACACTAAAAATAACCTTTTACTGCTCATTCACACACAGAGGCTACAGGAGGCAAAGTGCCTGCAAGTCATTCATTTCAAATGAGTCTGAATCGTCTGCCCTCACTATGGGTGGAGGTTCACTGCTGTAGCTAAACAGCTCCAGGTTCAATCATAACTCAAAAGTAGACTCACCACCTCATGGTTGTTTGCCTCCACCAACCAGCTACGTTGGCTGGTGGAGGCAACTAAATATGGTCACAATCTCTCTTGAGTTACAGCATTAAATAATGGCCAGAAGTGTGTTTGTAGAACATTATAATGCCACAGCGAAGTTGCCTTGATCTTTGACCTTTTTCCCACCAAAGTCTAGCCAGTTCAACTTTGTTCAAGTGAATGTATGTGCCAAATTTGAATAAATCCCCTCAAGGTTGTCTTTAGATATCACATCCAAGGGGCCAAAAACATCCAATTGGTCACTGTGAACTCAGCCTTGGGCATTTGTATGAAATTTGAAGGTATACCCTGAAGGAGTTCTGAAGAGATTCCTTTATCTGAAAAAAAAGTGCCCACGGTGACAGCCAGTGTCTGAGAGAAAATAAATTCTACTCAAATCAACAATTGCAAAACAGCTGAAATAAAAAGAGTGCTTGTAGATAATGCTCAAACAAGCGCCTTGGGGAAGTGGATTACATGTGGAATACATATCAATATTTACTTGGATATTGAAAATGGTGAATGTAACAATGTAAGTTAAAGTGCCCACATGCACTCTTCCTTTCCTTTGTGCATTTAATGGGTGTAATATTTACCAGACAGAGATGTCCTGTTGTTTTCTTTGTTGCTGTGGATGCATTGTCAACTTTACTCCAGATTAGATTTAGCCTCAAACCATAGACTGAATATAAAAGTGGACATAGCCTGGAGTTCAATTGTATAGAAGTCTATAGAAAATGGCCCTACTTCTCCATTGATTTAAAACCTTAGTAAATCTCAGTTTTTGGACTCAGTCATTAGTTTTAAATAATTTTAATATAATCATGGTCCCATTTAGAAGAAAATGGATGATGAAGCAGAGTACACATAAGGGTTATTATTAGTTTTTAATTTTATTAGCTAATATTACCTGTTTCCATCACTGGGAATCATGCAAAGCCACTCTGGTCCAAGTAAAAGAGTAAAAAAAATATAAAGCTGTAAATGAGCATAATAGGTAATCATCTTTACATTACTATCAAACTGTGCCAGTAGTGGTTGCTGTAGTAACCAAACATCCACCTAAATAAAGCCAATTGCACAATGGCAGCGTCGTCACTAATGCTCTCTGGAGATTACATTTCAATGCAACTGTACTGTGACAAAGTGCTCCTTGCGACTACACAAACATTCTTTTTTTAGGGGAAAAACACATTGGCAATAAGTGTAAACTAACAACTGCTACATGTGTTGTCCAAACTTAATATATGCTGTGCTGCCTTCCTCAGTTCATTTCGTGAACACACACACACACACACACACAGTATAAGAAGGCACTGTGTAACTCATGTACTGTCAAATAAAACATAACTTTTTAGACTTTTGATATATTTAGTCCACATTTTGCCTTCTAGAGGGAATTATAACTCTTATCAAAGTGCTGTGACAACAGTGCTAGTGGTAAATTGAAAGTAGATTGAGAAGGGTTTATAGAGACCAACTGATAGAAGTCTGAGTAACTTGATCACACACAAAATGTGAGTATAAAAATTTCACTTTATACAGTCAATCTCTGACACAGTGTGACACCATCGGTGGCCTTCTTGACAGATGTGCGCACAATTTCAAGTTAAATTATCAGCTAGTGCTGAGGTCTTAAGGGGAAAAGACAGGGCATTGCAAAGAGCTAGAGTCAGGGCTCCCAAAGGCTGAAGGAAAAAAACAAAGTGGCAGAAAAAGAACAAGCAACATGTCAGTCATAGTAGATTCTTAAGCAGAATCTCTTCAATTATATCTTCAATAACCTGCATCCACTTTCCTTGTTTTCATTCCAAAATGGCTTGAACCAAAGTAGAAATAGCAGTAAACATACAACACATTTTATTTGTCCGGTGTGTCAGAAGCACTGAAAAAAAAATGGCATTGACTTTAAAAATAACACCGTCACTCAGAATCAGTCTCAACCCAGCAACCTAGCGACCTTAAAGTAATCTGTACATTATGAAAGACCCTCAGGGGAGTGAAAGAGCAGGGAAACTAAATTCTGCATGGTGTAGGAATGCGAATGTGCTCTGAGATGGAGAGAAAAAAAAAAGTGATTGACTCTAAGGTTAACAACTCAGGATTTTGTTGAGTCTAAATCAGGACAGAGCAACATTTCACACATACTGTACAAGGATCTCTCTGACATTTATTTCTGGAACCATGTCTCTTGGCTAAAGCCTGTGCTTTTCATTGAGCATGGCAAACAGTTTGATTTTGTGCTTGCTAGTATGTACATTTTGCAGCAGCGGGCCGTCTTTCTAGACCAATGTAGAAAATTATTTTCAAAACAACATGACTATATGATAGAGCTCACTCTTGGTGATGTTATCAGGTTATCAGTGTTCTCAGGGAAAAGCCATCTGGTCATATAGCTGGAGAACATAGTGGCGTACTTAGTTGCTGAACAGTCAGACATTTCTTGCAGGAGTTGGAGCAAAAACAGGAAATTTCCATAGCTGTTGAATATAGACACAATTTTGTTGTCATAAGTGATGTGCTGAAAAAAAGATCTGAAACATTGGCATGGTAAACATTTAAGACATGGTCTATTAAGGCAAAAGTATTCAGAAACATCAGTAAGCACCTGTTCACCATCCACTTAATAGGTGATAATGTTAATGTTGATTTTTACAGTGATGTAATGTGAAAACATTTGTGTATATATCTAAGGCAAAGGCTGGCATGACAACAACTTTCATGACAATACTGCCCAGTAGTTTTGGGAATAATAATTATGTCAGATTTCCACTCACCAACAGAGCTAATTAATCCAAATAAATTCTCAATCAGATGGAGCGACCTGAGGCTGTATAATGTGATGATTTTGAATGTAGCTTTTGCCAGGAGCTTCTGATTGATGACCTTTAAATACACCTATGTTGCCTAAAGACCATGACTGTAATTATTATTGCTTCTCAGAGGTCTAAGGACCGGTGGTGTCATCGGTGGCTGTGTTGAGGGCATGGCCCCATAGAGCAAAGCTAGTTAGCTGCAAGACTCCGGTGACAATGTTGCACTGAGTCAGTGGAAAAGGTCAGTGCACGGTTCGTCTCCAGCAGGGCTGACCTGGTCAGCTCGAGTCAAGACGTGTGCGCAATGGCTCTGCACAGCTGTTCTGCAACACAGGTAGTTGTGTATCCTTTACAGGCTATTTAGTGGGAAACCACATGTACATGGTTCAGCTTGGTGTCCCAGACTTGCATGTGTATGGAATTTTAAATTTGCATTGTCGACAGATGGTGTGTTTACATGTTTTATTTGTGCATGAGTATAGCTACGGTCTATTCCTTGTGGATCTATTTTTCTTGTGTCTAATTTGCATGTTTTGTCAGTTTGTCAGTTGGACAGTGTGACTGACAGGTGTTTGACAGGTCAGTAATATATGTAAATCTCTGACAGCCCATACTATGGCAAAGTATGAAAATTTCATATGTCATGGTGACACTTTAATTATGATATTGAGACATTTGGTAGTGGGTTGCTGAAGGTAGTTGTCGCCATGTACTCAACAGCTCCTTTCTGGGGCTTTTTTGTGCAGCTGTAGTTACCAGGTGAAGCAGAAAATTTTCTTTCCAGTCATGGTCAGGATGCCCTCTCTGTATCTAAAGCAAATGCACAGTTTTCATGTGGGGGATGTCTTGTGGACATAATTTGATTTATCAAACAAGGCACTTTGGCCATCAAATTTTACTATCTTACCTTTGCCAAGGGGATTATGTTTCCCCTCATGTTTGTTTGTTTGTTTGTTTGTTGTTTATTTGTCAGCAGGATTACACAAAGTACTGATCCCATTTGCAGGCCAGTAATATATGAAAATCTCTTGGTGGAGATGGGACATGGGCCAGGGAAGAATCCATTAAATTTTGGGGTGAATCCAGTCAAAGGGCCGGCTCCAAGAATTCTTTAATCAGTTTCCTTAACATTGTGAGAGAGAGCATTTTTCGCCTTAGCAGAGGTATGCACCAGCACGCTACTGAGTGAGTGCCGTTCTAGTTTAGACATGTAATTATTAAGCTTTGTTAACAATCTTGAGCCGTATGTTGTGTGTACACAAGCTCACTGACAGACATTCTGCAAAAGATGGTTTTGAAACTCTTGAGGCATTCAATAACTGTAAGCGCTGTAAAAATCTTGAGTAATTTGTGTCCTTTCATGAAAAGAATAACAGATTTCTTGTGATTGATTTTCCCCCCCCACCACCACCCTGAAAAAGTAGTAGCAAACATTCACTATCTAAATGGTCCTTGGTTGAAAATACGTGGTAAAGCTGGCAGCTTCTCTGTCTGGGCTGCTTTCCAGAGTGAGAGCGGCTGACATCAGTCAATGTCAAGATTTAAAGCACTAGAAAAGAAAAGCTGAAATAACCCTGGTAAAGTCACTAAAAGTTGAAACAGCACTGGGAATCACCATCATTGAATCTGGGTCTTCTCACTTCTTGTTTTTATGGGTTTTAAATAATTAATGCATGTTTGTATAGTACTCTTTATCAGTCATGATGAAAACGATTCCTCAACATTGCGATGCTACGTTTTATATCCAAACCTTACCATAAAATACAATATGCTGGTTTATATAAAGTTCAGAAAACGAGGGATGCAGAACGTAATTTGTAAAATGTCACATTTAGAATAATATACTTTTTGTTTAAGCATTTCAACCTTCTATTATAAGCTGTATATATTTATACATAAGACATTTTTAGGCTTATGCAAACTGAAGAGGAAGAGGGATACTGTTATTTTCTTTATGTAGGGGAAAAACACAGGTGCACAACACACCTGAGGAAAGATGCTGCCTCTGTTCTATTCATAGTCTGCACTGTATGCATGTATATGAGCAAGACCTAGTTTGCTGGCATGAATGTGGACTCCTGTGCACAGGTGTGGGTTTTCATTGGACCGGAGGATCATTTCTAGTTCAACTCTACTTTCATCAGATGAATGAATTGTCTCAGATATTAATGTGTCTTTGCCAATGCATATTTTTTACTCACCCTGGTTTAAAGCAATGCCATAGTATGTATGATTGAGTGAGTGTTTTTATGCCGGCTTGCTGAGTCCATGCAGCTGTCTTACGAAGCAAAATTAATAGGCCAGTGAGCTGTCTCAGCCGGGCTGAGCTCTGGCTTCTCCATCTCTCAATGGTGGTGATGACTCACTGTTAACTGGGGAAGATCACCATGGTAATATTTACTGCACAGGTAACTTTGAAGTCTAGGCTACCAAGACATCTCTAGCCTCCTCATCAGTCGGGTATCGGGATGAATTAAGGGACCTGTTCTACAACGCTCGACAAAAGTTGTATATTTTAGTAAAGTGGTACAGTGCATTTGAAATAACCAACCGTATCTAAGAGCTATTCCAAGATGTACCAGATAACCAGCTGACAGAGCACTCTGAGAATCTTGCAGGAATTTTAAGGGCCTAATTATGCAGCATAGCTTCCTGTGTGCATTTATTTATTTTTTTTTATCAGTGTTGGAAGCAGTGTGCAGGATTTTTATACAGTTTCCTCTAACAATCCTTTTTAACCTGAAGACTTTTCTGTTAATGCTGCATTTCACCAGAATGTACTCATAATAATTATTTGTTAGTCACTAAAGGTCAATATAATAACCGCATAATGCACACAAACAAGAAGAGCTAAACATAAATAGTAGAAGATTGGTTTGGTACTTTTCTACAGTTTCGTTTCACCTACTGAACCATATTAGTTTTTCCACTGCAGTGACCTTCCTTCCCCTTGAGCATTAGTGCTTTCTTGTCTGGTATCAGATTTCTCTTTTAACACTCATTCTTGGTACCAGATGTAAACTAAAATGGGTTAACAGTACCAAATCTCTCTCACTCTCTCTCTCTATGTGTGTGAACAGATACAGGTAATAGACAGATTATAAATGAGCCTGTGTACAGTGGCAGATGATAGAATATTGTGGGTTAATCAGCAGATAAATAATCTTGGGTTGAAAGAGCCAGATGACATATTATCCTTGATAACAGGGCCAGGCGATAAATAATCCTGGGTTAGGTTGTACAGTGCCAGATGATAAAGATCCAGGGTGAACAGAGCCCAGAAATGAAACTGTTTGACTTGTTACAGGGGACAGACCTCAAATTGTGCTGTACTACTTCTTTCTTAATGGGTGACTTGTCCTTCAGCCGATATTGTCAAATTTGTTAGATAAATTAACATTTTGTTTGTCAAGGTGACCCAGTCATTATGCTTGAACAGAATGCATGATGACACGCTGCAGTGCCTTGGCATGTGTGCATATTTGCAAAGGTGTGACAGTGTTTGTTTGCCTATTGTTGGATTATAGTTTTTTTATAAATTTCCTTCCTCATGCTCGGCCCGGTGTGAAATGATCTATAGGACAGCTGTTACTCAGTCATCACATTTATTTTCGTATTGACCTTTCCAAAGGTGAGTTTGGCTTTGTGTTGGCTCTCCTACCGACCTGCAGCAGAGTGCTCTCTGAATACTGCACATAGTCATTACATACATCCAGTTTCTCTTCAGCAAAATAAAATGGTACAGTGTAAGAGGTTATGTATACCTGGATGTGTTTATTTTACATGAGTGTGTGTGCACTACAATGAGCATTCATCTCTGCCTAGTGAACGAGAGCTCACTTTTAAGCTGACATGGCATGTTCTTTCCTTTTTGGCTCCTCCGTCCTTCTCTCTGCAAAGATGTTATCACTCTCTCTCCCTGCATCATTTTCCTCCACCACCATCAAAGATGGTGGTTAGAAGGACTGACACTTGTCTATGTGTGCAATGAGTCTTGGATGTCTCTAGCAATGCTCCATATATAATACAATATATTTCTGTGCCCTTTTTTTCTTGTTTAAAATCGAAACACAAATCATCTCAGCTGGTGAATGAAAAAAGAATATTAAAATAAGCCACAGAGATCTTTAGCAGCTTTTCTTTTAAAATTCTGCAAAGCCTATCCATGTTGGTATAATTTGGCTGTGATACTTAAATCTCTCAACATAACATCAATTTACAGTAGTTATCAGATTTACATAGCAGGTCTATGTGTTTGCAAACCTAGCTATTGTGAGCTAGCTTTGCAGATTAGTGCCCTAGATGAAAACTTCCATTAAATGTGAAGATTTTCTATTTTTGACCCTGGCAGATTTGCTGGTGCTTTGACAGATAATTGTTGTATGAAGCAAAAATAGCTCCATTAGCTCAGGTGTACATACAGTATGTCTCTCACAGTGGGATGTGCATACAAATTGCTTATTTCTCATCACATGCTGTGTAATGCAACCTCACTGCTTACAGAGTGACCAAAATCAGAACAATGGGCTTTTCATAACGCATATTTCTTCTCCTTAGTAATTTTTTTTTCTGTCCTGTTTCAGACAGAAACTGATTGTTGTTCATCAAATTTCAAAGCTGCTCCTTACAGTCCTGCATATCTCTGCCTGGAGCTGTTATTTATCATTGCTGCCATCAACAAGGAGCTGAGTGAAATGTTCCTTTTTCCCCTGCAGCACCTTTACTTGCAATGTCTTGCTCAAGGAAACAGAATAAGCAGATTCATGGCAACATGGAGCTCAGAAATGACCTCAGTGCCCGGTCATCTAGTGTGAGGACCAACAGATTCTGTCAATCTGGAGTAAACTATACACACTTAATAGACATGTGCCAGGTGACTTCATCATATGCTGAGATTCGGTTATCGTGCCAGATGAATTGGCTTTACCCTCTCCCACATGTAAGCATCTTAAGTAGGACAGGCGGCTGTTTATATTGGAGGAAAAAAAGGGTTCTGCTGAAATAGTTGGCCATCTGAAGAACCCTCTGGCCATGAGAAACAGACATGCTGCCTGGTGAAAGTACACCCTCTGAGTTTGAGCCAATCTGTCGTCTTGCATATAGTGGCTCCTGTTTTGGCTGGGTTTCTCTTTCTCTCTGTTTCTCTCTTTTGCCCACTTACTTCTACATCCTGCCCACTACTGTACAGTCTGCGAGCTTTATTTCTGTTCAGTTCATTGAGATTCAACCAGGTCGGTGGGGCTCTGTCTGTACCCTCCAGTTGTCTGCATCATGGGAGTCCAGAAGGCAGTGTGTCCCTTAATTTGCTACAGGCTTCACCAGATGTTTTTACTGCTTATTTTTTACTTCATCTAGCATATTTATCTTCATCTGTCCTTCAGCTTTCCTTCTCTCTTGGAGGTTGATGTATATTTTTGTTGTATGCTGAATTGCTGAACTAATCAATTAATCCATTGTGTATTAAAATGCCAGCCATTAAAATAATGGAAAAAATGTAATATCCCTATTCTGTTAAGTTTGGATCTCCTCTTTCCTCCTCTATATTCACTTGTCACAGTTATATATTTTCAGCTGTTGTTGTTTCAAGTTCATCAAGCTGCTCTTTAAGTAAAATAAAGTGTGATTACAGTAATTAGAGTGCATGGAGGCCTTCCCCTTCACATTTTAAGCCACGTCTAGAAAACGATACTGCTTATGCAGAACAGAAATAGTGTCAAATACTGAGTTACACTCTGTCTAAATTTGGAAGCTGGGGCTCTCCTCTCTAAGGCAGAACAGGATGAATGTGAACCGGAGGCTCCCATGGGCAAGAAAACATCTGCCAGCCAAAACAAGGGGTGGGGAGAGGGTGAGCTTGTCCTTTGGCCAAGGAAATACAGTATTTTGGCCTGCAGGGCTGACACAGAGCTACACTCCTGTTCACTCATTAAGGTTAAGACATAGTAGTTGTGTTGAGTGTCTTTACTTCTTTCCATTCATACATTGCAGAGGATGCTCTGGGCTTTTCCTCTGTGAACCCATACCTTGTTACACCTGCAGGCTACAAGCTTCTGAATATCATCATTTAAACTTGTTATATTTGATTCTTAGTTTGTGAGTTTGTCTGCTGCTGTGTAAAGCCGGTTTCTGACATGCAGGGGTTGCATCTTGAGGGTCATCTTACTTTATGTTGGAAAAGGGGTAGAAAAGAGAGTACAGGCGAGCAGATGCAAGTGTGAAGGTATAGTTACAGCTCAAGGTTTTTCAAGTGAGTCTTTATTCTTCTAATTAGATTTTAATACTGTAATTGACTTTGTCACTGGCTTTTTGCCATTGACAACAATTTATCTCAAGTGTTGCTTCTTTACTCTAGTGCTGCAGAAAACATTTTGGAAAAGCCTATTTTGCTTTATATTTTTAAATTTTCTATTTCAAAACTGCTTGAGATGTGACATGATTTCACTTTGGTGTGGCCCCAATGAAGCATTAAAGTCCTTAATAGTTTATTTGGTTTTGTTTTTGAACAGTTTAGCCATTCTCAGATAAAGGTGTGGATGCAGCTGCAGTAATTAAAACCCATGATGTACAGGTTAAGGTAAAATAAGCTAAAACCTGTAATTTGACAACATATATGTCACATAAACAAACAGTAAAGGTTTCAAGTTGTACTGGACAACAGAAACTGATGCAACCATGATAATAATTAGTAAAAGGTCAGTGCTAGGTGTGTGACCAATGTTGTCAATGAGAAAACAATCACAACTGAAATAACCACCACACCATTAAGTAGTCAGTATCACATGTCCCTCAGAAGTTTCTCATTTTTTTTAAATGTTGCCCCAAATGCTGTAAAAGTGATTATGCTTTCTTTGTTTGATGGTATTTTGGCAAATTACACATGTTCTTGATCTGTAGTTTGTTGAGTTATCATAGCTACAATATGGAATAGACAAAATAAGAAACAATGGGGTGACAGAAGATGACAGTTTGCAGGATTTCTGTTTAGGGTGACGTGAGGATGCGCTGTATGTTTTATGGAGGTAGAGGAGGAATGAGGGGGAGAGGAGGAGATTTAAAAGGCTGTACAGCTCATACTGCTGGAAATTGCTTTTTTGTGATTCCATTTATAGCAGCAAAGCTTACACACTGGAAATCGCTGGAGTTTATTGACCTAATTTAATTTGTCAAACCCATATCAACTGAAGAAGAGTTTCCCTTATATATCAGAGATGGAAAAAGAGGAGAGATTCCCTGCTGTGACTACCTGAACATAGTACATGTGTTTGTGTAGCACTTTTCAATATTGTAATTATATTAATTACTGGTACTCTTATATTTATAATTACAGCAAGATATGTATAGTAACATGTAATTAGTACAGTACTGCACAAAATATTTGCAATTGTCAAATATAATACAATGGTGAAGCAAACTTAAAATGTAGTGATCCTTGCAATCGTAATGATACTATAGAACAAATTAATTTTACCATCTTGGTTAACTTTACATAAAGATTAATGTCCACTATTTTAATAATTCTGTATGTCAGAAGAAAAGGACAATTGTGTGCAGTTAAAAGACAGTCCCTGTGTCACAGTGAATCAAGTCCCTTGGTTTTTGACAGAGCTTCTGTGTTTTGTGCTCATCAAAGCTTGTTCTTACAAGATGAGGAGCGCCATCAAAGTCTTCCCTATTTTTTTACTGCATCAGTATATATGGCCTTTATTTGACTCTGTCTATTTTTCCAGCCTCTTTTCATCTGCACAATTTTTGGCAGAGTTGCTGGAAACAAATCACGGCTTCCCACATGAAAGGTCATGGCTTTGAGAAAAAAACAAACAAATATGAGCTTTTAAAATGATGTTGAGAGAGCGAGACCAGTGAAAGCAATAACTGGAAACACTTTAGAATTTCATAAGGAGTATAATCAACATTGCATTCATAAGCAAGAATATTACACCATCCAGTTTTAAGTGGGAAGGATGTGGATATCTTATGACATGGGAAGAATTCAGCTTAAATTAATTATTGCTACAACATGATAGTCTCACTAACTTCCTCGAAGAACTGGTGCTGCCTCAGTGCACTGTGGTGAAGTCACTGTGTGATTTATTACCCATTGACATTCACTCTGGTTCAGTAGAGTTGGCTGGTGTAAGTCACTGAAACTGTGCAATGTGTCTGTCAGACCAACGTTTGATTTGTTTTTAACAGTTCGGTGTGAATACAAAATGGATCAAAGATAGGGTTTTTCTTTGTTCAGACCAACTGATTGTGTCGTAATCCCGTTAGGTGATAATTATATAGAGATACGTCGTAAAGAAAATCAACATCTACTTTTAGTGACTGGAATTCAGTGGTTAGCTCTTCCACATTAACATTACAAACATGAACATGCCTATATTTTTGACATTTTCTAAAAATATTAACAAAATGTTTCCTTGCTGAGCAGCTCTACCAAAAATATTTAGGTGGGTTGACTCAGGAGGTTGGCACAGCAGTAATGGTAACAGTAATTCCATGTCAAATCAACAACTAGTGCACACATTTACTCTGGCTTATGCCTTTTTTAAAGCCTATGTTTAAAAGGCTTTAAAAAAGAGGTCATAGCCCAAATAAGAGTTTTACAAAAGTAAATTGCCACAAGTCACAACTTTTGAACGATTAATGCTACATTTGAAATGCCCAAGTATTTTCCAGCATGTCTTTAACTTTGGCCTACACAGTTGCCTTGTCAAGTCATTGCTGCTGAAAATTGTTTTTTATTATTTTTTTTTTTTTATATGCTGCAATCTGCTGGGGCAGCAGCATGTCAGACATCAACAGTAGGAGACTGGACAAGCTGGTCAGAAAAGCTGGGTCTGTGCTTGGCAGGAGTCTGGACTCACTCAGGACTGTTGTTGAGAGACATGTTCGCTGTAAGATGCAGGACATCCTCGTCAATACCAACCATTTTCTCCAAAACATTCTGGCAGGACAGAACTTTAACTGCAGCCAGCATCTCATCTTGCTGAGGACTGAGCGGTTCAGGAGATCCTTTGTCCCCTTAGACTCTATAACGCCTTGGGCAAAAGTAGCTCAATAAACAAACAAAAAAACATGACTGATTTAATTATTGTTTATTATTAACTATTATCATCACTATTAATGGGCTGCTGAACACCCTAGCTAATATTAAAGTACATTCCATCAAAAACCAAATCTGATTTTTTTTTTTTTTTTTTTCCAGTTTTGTATGTATATTACAGAAAAAACAACCACTGTTAATCACGAGTCTGGTGCTTCAACCATTATGCTGCCACTGCCATCGAGGAATAACTGTGTCACTTTAGGGGGACAGATTGAGATTATATGTATACCTCCCAGCATAAAATGCCACAGTCATGTAACGCATTTTCATCAACAGCTGCTATTTTTAGTATAGACACCAGGATGACTCCTGCAGCCCTGGCCGAGGAGCTGCAGAAAATTGTGTAATTTGTGTAAATTTGTGCATGTGGGACAGTGGAGGGCTGACAGCTGCTAGTGTGTTGCTGTACACTAATAGAAACAGCACTGCTGCTTGCTACAAGAGATCAGACTTATCAGGTAAGAAAACAGGGTGGATACATGTATTCTAAAACAAGCTTAATTGACTTCAGTAAATGAGAGCTGTAGCTAGATAGAAAATGTGTTCTTTTAATTAAATGCACAAGAATATTGCTAAAAAAAAATATGCGACTAAATGTGAAGGTCAATCCAAGTTAATGAATGCTGGTTGACTGCATGTTAAGAGTATATCCTAGACAATAAAAGCCATTAAAGTAAAGGTAACAGCAGAGACCAATGGCACATCCTCTGTTTGTGCTAATTACATTTGCTTCCAGCACACAATACTGAAAATACCTGTGGGATCAAAAAAATCTTCCTGTCTTGTAAACACAGAGCAGTGTGATTAGCTAGGTGTTTGTGTAAACCCTTGGGCTTTTCAAGAGGAAGTGAAAAACACCCTACAGAAAAAAAAACATCAAACTGAGGCCAACTGGGCACTTAGTCCTCAGCAGACACTATCATGCACTTTAATGAGAGTCCACACACACATACTGATGTGTTTCTGCAGTTGTTTGATGTGAGACCAAAGCTATTCACCTGGGAGCAATGGTGTGAAAATGGTGTCCATTGGTGTCCAAATGGTGTCCAGAATGGTGTGTGTGTGTGTGTGTGTGTGTGTGTGTGTGTGTGTATATATATACATACATACACACAGAACAATGAGTTACTGTGATTTTGAGTGTGAACAGAATATGTTCCTGTTTCTTTCTCATGGACTCTCAAAAAAATCAACTCGCATGCTAATCTTTGAAGTTCTGCTTAACCAAAATGGTCTTTCATTTTATTGCTCATGGAATAACTGGGAACACTTTAGAACACTTCCTTTACTTTGCTTTTAAACTGTGCAGATGGATAGTGACTTGTGCATTCATATTTCTTTCCCACACTTTAAAAGAAGGATCATTTTGAACGGAGAACTCTTCGTCCTTACGCTCAGCTGTGGGGCCACTCTACTGATGATGGGGGTACCTAAAGAGTCTGTTGTGATTTTCTTCCTTATGTTTCACTTCATTGATTTTTCTCCAACTGGGCTTGCAGTACATGTTGTAGGAGATGGGGTGAAAAGTGTTTTGCTCTACACTGACCTGGCCTTGATACAACCCTGTTGTAAACATACCTCAACATTGTTTTATATGTACAACACTTAGTTTGAACTGGAAATTTTAATCTTTCTGTGCCATTGCAAGGTGGCTTTATAAATATGTGCAAGGGTAAAAGTAAAGTATATTTGCAGACATACACTGAGGACTTGTATCCTTTCTTTTTAACAGAGCAACTAATTTTTGATCAGTAAAAAACATCTCCCACAGACTTTAACTTACTTCTGCCAGTACAGTAAAGCACATCAAGTTGGACAGTTTTATGTAAATGAGTCACAGGCGGATTAGAAACCACCTCTTGTTTTGTGGGATAAAGTATGTGGATTAGTTTAAAAATTGACGTTAACAATGTCTATTACTGCTTAGGGTTGTGATAAGGGGGTAGGTGACCAGATTAGCCAGATATTACAGCCTGGGGAACATTAAAAGACCATGGCGCCTGTCAAATAGTCATCAGTACTATCTTACAGTCATTTATACTGGAGGCATTGCAACTCTCCACAGTGTAGGTGTATTAAAAATGGTGTCCACTCTCATTTAGCGTAGCCTAAAGTGTAAAAGGATCAATAAAATATAAAAAGAAAGCTACAGAGCTTCTAAAACCCCATTTATAGTGTGTCTAGTGTCTGTATTAAGGACCACATGAAGCCAGAGGTGTATTAACAGAATCATTACCTGAGGTTGCTCAGGTCAATTTATACCTGTGGTAGATAACTCAGTGGAACCGAAAAGCACACGCAATTATCCCCATGTGTTAAGTCGTGGAGTAGGGAGGTGTGTTTAACTATGAGCTTGAAAGATACTGAGAAAATGAATTGCAGGGGTTCAATGGGTTCCTGCCTTTCAAATTGCTCCAGACCTCTGTTGGTGATGCTCAGTCCAGAGGAAGGCGGCATTCACTCTCTGAACAGGGACATTTTGATTTATATAATTCACAGCAGAGCCAGGTAACCACTGACTTAAATATTGCTCTTTTCTTTTCAATTCGCAAAGGTATACAGTATACCTAGTAGGTCTGCAGATAGATAAGATATTCAATTCACTGTTTTAAATGATCAAGAAAATCATTACATTGCCACATCTGAGACATTTTTGCTTGAAATAAATGACTGAAATTATGAATAATTGATTAAAATGCTTGTTTGTCTGCCTATTGGTTAATTGACACATCATTTCGGCTTTAATATGTGTTCGTATTCACAGATTTGAAATCACAGCTGACTATAAAGTATGGTTACAAGACATGACCATAGGGTTCCTACTTTGAAATGATTTAAAGTATGGTAAGTGATTCTGTTTGTTTGAGGAAAGTTAATGAGTAGCAATAGTCATGCATGCTAAACTGCTATTGATTATGAAGGGTTAATGTGTTCTCCGATTGGTTGAAATATTGATAATGACATAATCAGATTGTTTTATTTTAAAGGTCATCTGTGTCAGGCTGTATTGACATCTCAGTTAATTAGAGTTCACGGGGTTCATCATCCAATTGTCAGAGGCTTATGCAACATATATGTTGCTCTGGTGCATCAATAAAAAGGCACACAGCTGTGGACAGACTACTTTCTAATTTTTTACTTTATGAAAGAAACTGTGGATTAATTCCCCCCCACCCATCACATCCTTGATCCTGATTTTCTATTACCCCGCCTACCATGTCAGACAGGGAAGAAGTGAGAGACTTGCATCCAATTTGTAGTCCGAATACGATATCAAAGCAGCAGGCATTGAAATATTTTGTTTGAAGAAGGAGAGCAATTAGAGGTAATTGTGTGAGGGCAGCATGTGAATGGCAGATGGCAGAAAGGAGCATCAGCTGATAATAAACAGCTCATTAGGTATGAGATCATGTGTTGCCAAAAAGCCAAGATGAGGAGAGAAGATCTGTGGGATAAAATATATGTGTATGTGTTCGTCTCTGGTGTTCCTGAAACTAAAAGCTTTCTCTTTTGTGTGTGTCTGCCTTGCCCATTTGTGTTTTCAAGTGTATTGAAAAAGGCTCCAGACTCTCCTGCTACACCTCTGGCCTGTGCTCCCAGAATCTTTCCACTAGGTACACAGAGTACCTAAAGCTGCATTTAGCAATTTTTGAGCTGAAGGAGAGCAGAAAAGGTGACAACAGAACTCTGATATACAATTGGCTTAGTGGGTACTTAACAATCATTTATTAGCAAACACTTACCTGTTTACATATCCAGCAGACACCCTCTCCTAGAAATTATGTTCAACGTGTTTTCCCTATTATACTTTCTTTTGAAAAAACTGTGCTGGGTTCATAGGGACATGGTAGGAGTTGATGTTTGCTATACAGACTACAGGACACTAGAGGCCACAACTTTCTCCTTTCTGTGATTATATTATGATATATATTTTGTTAAAACTGCAGAAAGATTTTGGTTTGACTGTCTCAAATCACTGACTTTTGTGGTCGCTACAAGTGAATATTGTACTTTAAAGATTGGATATTTCAGTGGAACGTGAATGAAATATGTTTGGGTGCATATTACAGATATACTCAACTGCAACATTTTTGTGTCCAACCTAAAAAACCATGACCTCGAAACAACAAAAATCTTAATCCATTAGGCAATGTTCACATGTTTCCTGATGCAAATTAGTTGTATACACATTTCCAAGAGACAGATAAAACAGACACAGAGCAACATGAGCATCTGTTGTAGTTATCTACCCAGCTTAGGGTTTGTGACTTAAATTGGCACGAGTGATGCCAACTTGGCTGTGAGTCTTCGGTGAAAATTTCTGGTATTTAGAATAACTTCCAGTGGTTCATTTGGTCAAAGCTACAGTTTTCCATTAATTTCCATTTTCCCGGATATTGTCACACCATATGTCTGGTTTATTTCATTTCATTATTTCATTTCACTTTCCACCATAAAAGTCCAAAATGAAAGCATTATAACACATTTGATTTTATCTCCTGAGTGCAGACATTTTCTATATTCATCTTATCAGTGTGCAGATCACATGTAAAAGCAGCATAATGTTGATGGTGTATGACTTTTGCTTATATTGTATTAAGTGGAGGTGGGGTTTTTAATACCAGAAAATAACTCTTGGGAATATGGTCTCACCAACAGGAAGCAACAGCACATGTAGTGATTAACTGCCAGCACACTGAAAAAATAAATGGCTGCCAAAAGTCAGACTAGACATTGTAGCTTCTTTGCATGCAACTTGAAAAGTCAGACTAAATGAAATAAAAGACCACCCTGGAGAAGAATAACTCAGGGGAATATATCATAGTTTCTATGCTTCTGTTTGCAATGGGACAATTAATCATAATAGAAGAGCACAGAACAAACAAAACTTTCTGTAACACTAACTCAACCTAGGCATTGGTGTACACTTATTTTGAAATTCATGAATTATAGGACTCTTAGGGTTCTGTTATGCAGACATGATTGGATAAAAATGAGTTTTTGGACGCTAATCTATGCAACTATACTAAATACCTCTAACTAAATCCATAATAACTTTAGACAAATTGAGACTAAAATAATTCCCACTGTATTTCTTAAAGTTACAATGCCATTTCCTGAACCTCTGCTCTGACCACATGTGTCATTGTCTTGGCTGCAGAGCCTTCGAAAGTAAGCTGAGATAAAACGGCTCATTCTCTTCACACCATTTCTACTTTAATTAGCTCCAGCCTAATCTATAAGCCACAGCTGAGAGAGGGGGGTGGGGTGCTGTGTCAGCAGCCTCTGTCATGTACCTGCCATGGCCACTGAGACATTTTTGAGGTGTGTGTTTTTGTCTCGGTGCTGGCAGTGAATCACACATGCACTTTGTATTTCAGATTATATTTTAATGTTTTGTCAATTTGAAGGTGTCTATACATGCTGTTGCATGTGTTTGAGAAAGGGAAGAGATGAGAAAAGAGTCAGGGTGCCATGTGTTCATTCAGATTCAGACTATTCAAAAAATGAACACTAGCATATGGTTTATTCTTGAGATATTTATAAGCATATAGAAGATTATTTTACTCTTCACTGGACTGTAATCCTCTCTCCCTTTGTCTTTGTCCATATCCATAAACATCATGACAGCTATATTTCTGAAGCTTCTCAATGTTGCCCATTTGCAGTGATGGTTATAACTAAATTAATCATTCCCTGAAACAGTTCTAAAACTAATTATCTAATAACTAATAAATTATTAGAAGGAAAATCAGTTGCCAGTAGAAATCACTATGCATAACATTGCACCAATGCTACGCACTCAAGTATACAGCCCCTGAATGTTGTCTGTAGTTGTTCTTAAAACTTGTCTTGAAGTTCTCTGAGATAGCTTTCTGTCAAGTTGTATTTTTCACCCTGGTCATTTTCTCATGTTTGATTTGTGTTGTACTTCAGTAGTTTTGTCATTTCCTGTCCCCGGAGTGGCTTTAGTCACTCTGGGAGAGGAAAGAGCAAAGGAGATGACAGAGAATAAATCTTTTCATTTAAACAAACATCTGCTTTGCCCGTCCCTAATGCCAAACATAATAACACCATGGCAGAAACGGCTAATGAAAGCTTTTATATTAGTCGCTCACAGCACACAGTGTCAAGTAGAAAGAGGAAGTGATGTGTTTTTATCTTGCTTGCAGCGTCAACGGCGTGTAAATGAAATACACAGAACAAGAGCTCAGAATTTAGCGTGAGCAGCAATGGCCGCCATTGCTAGCAGTCAAAGAGTGCCACATAGAGTCACTCAAACTTCACAGATGAAATATCCCAAGGAAACACACTTCACCGATGTCTTGAAAGTACAGTTATAGTACTGCAGCAATAACTGCTTATGTCAGATTAACACAAACACCCCCTGCCCCACCACCACCATCACTACAGAGACCTATAAACCATGGCGAGCCACACCAACACCTGTTTCGCAATTCACACCTGATAAAACCCTCCATCCGTCTCTGTTTTCCATTTACCTCATTAAGGTGAGGCATGTTCCCTTCAACCACTCTGCCACCTCTTTCACACCTCCTGTCTTGCCACTTCCCATTAGCATTTCCTGGTCAGGGGCCCGTATGAAGTGAGGCACACACCTGCCACAGTTAAAGCCCTAGCCTGTCGCCTCTCAGCAACTCGGTTCAGTTGGGCTCCGGAAGACTGGCTAAGTGTTTACTGAGCTAGCTTTCCTTCAGGTTTGATTAGTAACTGACAGGCTGGCTAGTTGATTGCCTGGCTTGCCAGCTGGTTATATAAATGCATTGCTGGCTGGCTGAATAAATGCCCCAAGGCTCCCCTCTCTCTCCCTCTCTTGTCCTTTTCCGTTCCTCTTCCTGTCTCTCCTTCGCTCCCTCCTGCCCTCCCCAAGCAAAACTAAACAGCAGCTGCACCAGAGGTAGGAGTGTCAGAAAGTGCCACAACTGTGTTCCTCTCTGTTTTTAGGCAAGTTCCTAGAATAGAACAGCGTTCACAGCGTGTAGAGTGGAAGCTAAACCCCAGAGGCTAGCCAGTTCACTGACATCCTCTATTCAGGAGCAGTGGTACTTAAGCTAGCTACCCCCCCACCACACACACACACACACACACCAACTGGGTATCTGAACAAAAAGCAATGAAAGTGTACATGCTTACGTCCATAATTGAGCACAGAGACACATGCATTCAAAGACATAACATAAATATTCACACGCACACTCACTTGTATGCAAAGAGCAAGAGATTATGCCAGATAAGATTTCACTCATCTTTAATATTGAAGAAAAAATACAATTACTTATTGATAGCAGCTATTTTAAACTGAAATGTTTAAGATTTCCTTCCAACTGTCTTATTGAGGAAAATCCAAAGCACAAATGCAAAACCATAAATTAAGATTTATTTGTTTGGACAGGAGGAATAAATTAACTGTCACAACATCTTACCGTCATTGTTGTCTCCTATACATGCTGCTGAATTTCTTTAAACTGTCCATTCATCCATCTATCAATCCGTCTGCATATCAGCATTACATGGCACTATATAGAGACCAGCCTTCCCAGAAGAGTGGAGGCTGTTTATAGTTGTTTGGGAATGAGATGTGCAGCAGTCATATACATAATGTTCAGACGTCCGTACATGCATACATGCTTTTTCTTATGTATAAAGCCGTAACTGCATATTCCTCTTCAGGACCATTGGGAGGTTGTGGGCTACACTCTGCGTCCACTAGCACATTATGTGACACCCTGGGAAGGAAATTAATTCATTGCATAACCCTGTTTAAATCTGGTGGCTGTGTGAGAAACAGCCATATTGGGTTGTAAAAAGAATTCCCAGAATTCCATCAACTTGTTTTTGGAAGAGATGATGTTGGTCATGCAACGTGTTGGCACCCACTGGCACCTAATAATGGCCTACTGAATGCCAAAAACCATTATGATCTCAGCTACATCAAAATGTATTTACAAGTTGGTGAGCTTGTCCCGTTTGTATAATCTATACCCAAAATGTAGTTTGTAGGTGAATGTGCAAGAGTAGCTGTAGATGCCATAACTGCAGCCCACCTCCTGATTTGTATTGACAATTTTCTCTGGTCTGGTTCCCTCCTCCCTTCCCAGAGGAAGTGATACTGCTGTAAGCCATGAAATCATCAAATGGGTGCAGGCAAGAGGGGAATCTGCTGCCCCAGATAAATAAAACCTCTTAGACAGCAGAGATTAAAGCACACAAAACGAGGGAAGGGAAGTCTATTTTAAAGATGACAAATAGATAAACTCAAAAACTGTAAGAATGGCCTATATCTTCAGAAACCCTTAGGTGCTCTTCAGATGTTAACAGCTTTTGTCATGTTACATTGCCCTTCGAAAGGTCACACACAGCAAATTGCCCTTACAATGGTATGAAAAGGGCCAAATGGGCTTTGTTAGACTGACAAAGCAGGCAGCCACCGCCCTCAGGTCATCTTGCCTTTAATGTGACGCAGCAGTGGAGAGTTCTGCTGACTCTTAGGGATGCACAATGTGTAGGATGCTGACTGACAGCCAGACCCTCCTGCTGTATTTTCTCCTCAGAGGCACCAATGTGGGAGGTCTTTCCTTCTTACTATGACTCATATACATCCATCCACGCAAGGGCATCTGACCCTATGAGAAGAAATGTGGCTAATGAAATCCCCCAGGTTATTGTACACACACAGCTGGATGTAAAAACCCACAGACATGTACTGTAGTATGTCTTCTGACTCTGTTTTCTGTGCAATTCCTGAATATTCCTGCTTGTGCTTCAAGTCCAGAACAACCTGACCTAGAGTTTAATTTTTCAACATATTTCTAACTGTCAATTGATGTGGTGATTATGTGAAAGGAGTCACTTAACGTGAAGGTTTCTGCTATCTTCCTGCTATGTAGTCTTCCTCACTTCTGCATAGCTTTAGCAGTCTTTAATTTACTGCTGTTGCAAGTTTCTTCTCATTAACTGAATTTTAAGCACAGCCAGCAGTTTTTTTTTTTTTTTTTTTTTCAGCAAAAAATAGCACATAGAAGATATTAGCAGCTATCTGGTAAACAAAGCAGAACATCTAACAATGGTAGCTAAAGGCTTATATATGTTCCTTAAGAGTGGGTGGAGACCAGAGTAGAGGAGGATAGTGAAGTATAGGATAGTGACTCTTTAGTGTGCCACTTCTGTCCCACTTCTCCTGGATCTATTATAAAGCACTTTAACTCTAACAAAAGCAATAATTCACTAGGGTTTGCTGTCAGGAAAACAGAAAAAAAAACAGTTCTTTGTGTGTGTGTACCACAAGCTATATATCACTACAAATATTAAAAAGCATTTGTAAATGCCACACCACAGCCTAGACTGCACAATACAATCTTATTTATCAAAGGAAAACAGCAACAAATGCCAACTTGAGTAATTTGTCCAGACAAGTGATGACCCTTGAGGAGATGCGATTCGTCAAATCTTTTTCTCCACTACCTTAAGATTTGTGCGCTCTGTCAATATGTCAATATTTTTTTTTTTCTTTTGCTTCATTCCCCTAAGCACCACCCCACACACACCTACATCCTCGACAAATATCACAGTATGTGCACTATTTTTCCGTATGAGGGACTCCAGCAGTCATCTGTACTTGTCAATGCTCATCAATTCGGCCGCCATCCGTGTCTTTTTTGGTCTTTACTTTGAGCTACACAGTTCCTCATTTACTAGAGAAGACAGGAATACCTTGGGGCAGAAAAGGTTATCATGAAAAAGCCCATCATCATATGTGTCTTCTTGAGATAACTGTGTGTTCAGATGAGATACTGTACATCAGAAAGAAAATCAGTTCTTCAAGGGCTCTGACACTGTTTAATATTTATTTGAAATTCTGTGTGCCATCAGATTAGAATGGCTCCACTGGGGCACTATCCAATAATCTAGTATGGGACAAAATGTATGTGAGCTTGTGGGCATTTGTGTATACACGATGGGTAAACCAATGAATATATGGGTTGTCCTGCATATCAAGGAGTGTTGAGAGTGCACAAAACTCACTGGTGACATAAAAATCTTCATCTAACATCTAGTTTTCTCTTGATGTGCATGACCGCTGTTTGTGTCAGCACTCTGACCCACAGACCACAGAACAGCCACTAAACTATGACTCAAAATCTTTTTCCAATTCACAAATATTTAATTTTTCTGTTGAATTTCCAGTGCCATGTTTGAGGACAATTAAACCCCCCTATTGCCTTGCAGGCTCACACATGAAGCCAAATAGAAAGAGAGTGTAGTTACACAGCGACACAGGGGAAAAATACATGGAGGCATGCATGTATTGAAACACTCTCTCCCTGGCACACACAGACACACTCATGTAGCTCAATGGGATAACTTGGCACAGTCGTGGCACCCTGGGCAGAAGGTCAGAATCCACAGCTGCAGTCTGTTGGACTTATGGCGACACTTGACAATAAACAAGTGTGTACTGCCTGGTGCTTCCAAGTCACAGATGATCAGGAAACACAGGCAGAACAGAAACAAAATGTATGTTCATTATAAATACAGCTGCCCTGTACCATAGATCAAATAGCCAATCTGATAGTGAGCTTTAGGATCATCTACAAGAAGTTTAAAAGGTTAAAGTAGTTATTGCAAAGTTTTGCAAGGTTTTTTTGCACTAAGATTTGTACTTGTACTATAGTCGCAAGGCAACATTGCGAGTTGAGCGTCAAACAAGCTCTTTACTCACCAACAGCTGTCTCCAGGGGTGGAAAGCCATTGTTTAGGTATAGTCACAATAGCTTTTTTGTTCGGTTTAGGAAAGGATTGTGGTTTGGAATGAAATTAAAATTAAGAATTTAAGTACTTCCTTAAAGAGAGAGGACCTCCGTTGCCACAGTTACAGTAGTAAACACAGTTATTTTTGTGGAGGATTCATGAATAAAAAAAAAAAGCCTTTTAGTTTCTCTTGGGAAACAAACTCCTGTTTGAAAGTCCTGTGTTTTCCCAACCCATTCTACAACCCATCCTCCTCCAGAGGCTGACTTTGTGTCATGCTCTAACACAACCTTTTAATCCGTCTCTATCCTTTTCTATGGCACACATGTATACATACTTATTGCCTGTTCTCCTCCCCTGCTGACCCCAATCGCTTTAGAACCTGTGCAGATCCATGTGCATAATCCTTCCCTATGAATGAGCGTGAGAGAAACGCAGGAAGCAATCACATAAAATCATACATGTGAAGCTATAAATAGCATTTATCCTACAGCTATTTTCTCACACATCATATGGCTTCAACAGCCTGCAAATCACATGGCTCCAAGCTCGATTCAAGACCAACCTGGTAGAATGTGAGTGTAATTGACTACTGAAAGGTCATACTATGTTGGAGTCAAGGCTATTACTACAAGGGTATTACCACAAGCTATTGACAATTTCTACTATTTGGTCTCAGTTTGCAATTTCAAAAAGGGCTGCATCTTTATTTGAACAGCAGTTTTTACTGACTTGTTGAATTCTAATTTGTATGTTTATTGCATCCCTTGATACGTGACTGGCAAAAGCTAATCAGCTTTTATTAGTGCTGCTGAGATTGGGAGCGAGGCAATGGATGAGAATATGAGGCACTGACAACAATAAATGTGCGTCTGTGTATGTGGAGAGAGGATGTGTGTGTGTGAGAGCCAGAGAGATAGCACTGCAGTGGTATGTACAGCTAGCACTTTCTTTGCACAGTAATGTCAGTCTGTGACATTAATTTATGATATATAAAAAAGTGCTTTAGTGTATGTCAGTGTGTAATTGTGGTAACACATATGGCAAAAGCAATCTTTGACAGCTCAACTCCTCTGTCTTCTTTTATGAAGTAGTGAAGGTTAAATGGTTGGAAGATGTCAGAGACACGAAGGTAGAGGCACTCAAAACTCTCTCTCTCTCTCTCACTCTCTCTCTCTCATATATGCAGCCTTCAGGGTACTTAAGGATGCAAAAGCGTTCCCTCAGCTGCATACATGCACACACACTCTCCTTCTAACACTTGTCCAGAGGTATTCTGCCGTGTTGAAACAATACGGGGAGTGCATGAATATGCCAGTGTGTTTTCGTCTCCCTATGCACCATCATTTGCATTTTTAAAGACTTGTTCTCAACTCACTATTCACCAAAACGTCTCAGGCTAGGCAAGCTCTTCAAAAACATAAGCAGATCTCTAGGCATGCTTTTTTTTTTTTTTTAAAGACCATTGATAACTAGAATTTTATTCAGTCTCCTTTTTGCTCTATTTTAAGAGCAGATGCCAAATTTAAAGTAGCTTGTATTGGCGTGCTCTTCAGCTGCTTGGTTAGGTTCCATTTATGGCCAGTGAGGCAGCTCCTGCTGAACTTTGTGGCTGTAGTGACGCCTACTGGATAGAAAAGAGGATTTCATCCTCAAAGCAATCTGGTCTTTCTTTCTCTACCTGTCTCTCCACTTGCAGATGCAGTAAATCAACAAAAGTGCATTTGGCCTGTTTTTCTAAATTTACTGCATTGCATTGAATTAAAAACGCTGTTTTCCTGCACTACCTTAAAATTTTCAACACAGTTACTCTTAGCGGCCAAACTACCTTCTCTACTGCTATAAAAAGGTTGAGTGGTTTCAGCCTTTTTATAGCAGTAGAGAAGGTTACATCATTCTCATTATCAGTCTCATTTAACAGCTGAATTGATTTATTTGAGAAGAAAAAAAAAGTTGGAGTTGACTAATGCCCCATGAAGGATGTCTCATAACCTTAAGCCACCCTTTCGACAAGCTTGGGTGGCCTAATGAGTTGTCAGGCAGTGACCCTGCTATTGAAGCATCTTAATGATTGTTTTGCAGTCCACATCTCAGGTTTCTTTAAAATCTCGGTCCCTTTCCACCTTGTCTGCTTACTCATTGACTTGGTGAAAGAAATCAAAAATGGATAATGCTGCTAAGATGTGGTTTATATCTGTTACTCACTGTACTGTTATGACATTTCATCCCACTTTTTTTTATCTCTGCGTATTTATTTTGTAGCAGCAGTGGGATTATGTGTCCTGTCACAAAATATAAAACTTAACCACTTCACGTCAAATGTTGAGTGGCTGTGGTGAAGAAATCGGCACCAGCCTCTTTCCTGTGTGAGTGTTTCGTCAAGTGGGCAACGATTAGCTGAGAGGCCTCAGTAGTTTCAGATCAGCAAGCATCACATTTGCATTAACAGCTTATTCATGACGTCAAAGGCACAGTGTAAGTGATATAAATTGCAACTTAGCAGTGTTTACAGAAGCCAATTTGAGGATTGATGGCTGAGATATATATTTGAGTGCGACTGTAACCAAGGTAAAGTGTGGATCCTTCTTGTCTGTGAGCTACATTAGTGTGTTTGTTCTCTCAATGCTATTGAAAAGGTAATCTAATTACAGTTACTGTTAATGAACAAATAGAGTGTGTGTCTGTCTGTGTGCATGTTTCCCAAAGCCTAATTTCTGCTTTAGTCTCAGTGTTTCTTGTTATGTAAGTAATTACACATAAGCAGGGACGCCCATAGAGAGACAAAATGCTTAATCTAAAAACACTAGTCTCATTTGATACGAGGAATGTGGAGTCTTCAGATGTGCTGCTTTGGTCAGACATGCAGAATATGGAACAATAGTCAAATATCAAGCACCAAATTAAACCCATTCATTTAAGAACAAAGATGAGCATGTTTGGACAAGCTGCAAAAATTGAAGAATTGTTGTCTCCTTGTGGCAAACGTGTGTTGGTTTAAACCAGTTAACAGTGGCACCCATCAATAAATCAATAATCCTTTGTGCAGTCAAGATGTCTATAAGTCAATGTGTTTCCTATATGTGTGTACATTTAAAACTTCTATTAACTAATTTCTGAGAGACTGCAGTTATGTCTTCAAGATGCCACTCAATTGGCAAGTGTGAGATTCTAGTTGGGTAAATATTTGTTTAGCTGCTGAAGGTGGAAATGCAAATCACTGTAAGAGAGTAAAAGGTCCAACATGCTTATTTTGTACTCTGTATGTCTTTGTGTATTCTTTTGTATTGGTGGGACAGAGAGGTGTGTGTCTCCAGTGAAATCTTTAGAGGCTGTCGCTGTCCTCCTTTGGCCTGGTCCTGGCAGTTTCCCTTCATCGGCCACTGTGTGGCTCCCAAGGGATATCTCCAAAGAACGAACACACACTCACACACAAGCAACAAAATGCACATCTTGTCCTAGTCTGTAGATGGCAACTCACAGGAGGGTTCTCTTTGTTTCTGGGAGGTGCAGCCTAAGGCTTCATTAGTATTTGTAAACAAGTTTAAAGGAGAACAAATGGAGAGAGAGAGAGAGAGAGAGAGAGAGAGAGAGAGAGAGAGAGAGAGAGAG
>CM076660.1:8379810-8399754 GCA_038496675.1 Rachycentron canadum | reverse complement strand
CTCTCTCTCTCTCTCTCTCTCTCTCTCTCTCTCTCTCTCTCTCTCTCTCTCTCGGCTTGCCAAGCCCTCAGAACCTCCGCCCGTAATGCACCTAAATGACTACCTTGAATAGCTACAATGGCGCCAGGGCCAATTAGCTGTTAACACTGAAGACAGATCTATTCAGAAGCCAGAGAATGAGGCCTACTGTAACGTGAAAGATTGATGCCCACTTTCCTAATGACAAAAGAAGGAGGCAAGGAGGTTGTTGCTTGACTCAGCCCTGGGCCATGTTACAGGGCAGTCAGCTGATTGCTGTGAGCCTCTGAGGGGTGCTCCTGAGAAACAAGTGGAGTATAAGTCACTGTCAGGGTTGAATGGAGGACATCAAAATACACATATACACATTTATGTTTGTAACTGGTGTTGAGTAATATAATAAAATATATAATGTGAGATGACAGAAATTCTGAAACTTGCTGATATGAGTTATCTGTTTAATACCTTTGAGTGTATCAGAGCACCAAATACAGATTTCATACAAAACCATCTCACAAATGCACAACGGGTGCAAGTGGAGGCAAGGGTGCATGCTGCCACATGCATGTGGACATGCGTATATGCCAAAGCGCACCCAAACACACAGACTTGCAGAGAAATTTGTTTCACACGAGGAGGAATGTATCAGCTCTTGTCTATGTTCCACGGGATGTAACGAACTGTTCTTTTGAAGGTGATAATTGCTTTGGTAATCGCCAACTGCAATTATATATTTGGAAATGTTCTCTGCTCTTTGATGACATGTTGAACTCCTTGCCTATGTATTTATCCACTAATTCAGGCTCACAGCTTCACCTCACCATAACCCATTATTATCAGGTCTTCCTTTCAATGCTTAAATACTACACCTTCAAGGGTTTTGGAAAGTTGGGCACATTCAAACTCAGGCACCTCTTAACCTTTCTTGCACCCCATAAAAATGGGAAAATAGCTGTGCATTCTTTCCCTAGGCACGTTATCTGTAATATTATTGGCTCGACTGTCTGTAACTTTAACGGTCTTGTAGCCCTGTACACCACTAAGTAGTCTAGAGATGTTTGGATACCATTTTTCCTCCCTGAACTTGTGAATCCATTGATACCCAGGTGCTGATCTGATACCACTGCTTTCTCCCTGTTAGTCATAGAAAATACATCTAAGAATAAACAAAAATTCCCTCACTAGTTTTTCTGTCAATAGTGTCACCCTTTGAAATACAAGCCTTGCATACTGCACACATTGTCTTCTTGCTGGTGGACCTGTCCAGTGTAAAATATTTCCAAATTGCTGATATTTTCCCAACAGCTAGCATTACATTTTATACTTTCTGTATAGGCAACTGTTTTACAGCAGCAGTCACTAATTGATTTGGCCTGAGAAACTATAAAGTTATATTGCATGGTCTTGGATACCTACCATTACATGAATCAGTAGTTTAGAAAGTCTCTGAGGCATTTCCAATATTAGACTTGGTATTAGAACAACTGTACTGTTGTCGTGCTCAAATTGATTAGTCATTAAGTGGCATCACAGGAATCTATTCTTACCAAAATAAGAGAATTTAAGTTAAGTAACTCTTAGGTTTTCTGCTGACTTTATTTTTGGGGGCTTTAGGGAATGAACCATGAAGTGCCATCAGAATCAGAGTCCAGGAGCATCATCGGACTTTTACTGTATGACTCAGTGTGCATCACAGGCCTTATGACTTCAGTTTCCGTGTCAAACTTTAAACCTCCACAGAGAGTGAGAGAGACTAGCCAGGGGCCATCTGTTCCTCTCACAACCATGCAGATTCCTTTTGACACACTATATCTTAATCAGTTCTGACAGGTAGAATTTATGACATGGCCGCCGTGTAAATCACAAGGAGGCTTGTTATTATGGAGAGGCACCGAAATGGTATAATTGTTTTTAAGTGCCGGTGGAAGGGGTGAATGTGCATGTGTGTGTGTGTTGCATGTGATCGTGTGAACATGCACAGTATTCTGGGAAGTTTTCCAGAGATTGGGGAAATCCACCTTCGACACAACAAACAACTTTAACCACAAAAACAAATCTCTTAAAAAGAAATTTTTGTCTCATTACAGCAAATAACATTTCATGGTAGAAAAAGCCACAACTTTCCCAGCTATTATGACTGTGTTACACGCACTCTTTAGGTTATATGAGAGTGAAATGTGCTTACACACAGGAACATAAGTGAAACAAATGCAGTCTATCTGTGCAACAACAACAGAGAGTCTTTGGTTCACACAACCAGACAGAATACCTCAAGTAACCTCAGTAATAGAGTTTAAAATACATAAGAAACCTTGAGAAATGTTTGGTTTATGTTCTAGCTTGTTGCTGCAAGTCAGGTTCCTCTGCATTAACACACTTGCAGTGTATATCACCAACCTGATGAGCGCAGTTTTGTAGTTGATGTCCCTCATGAACTTTTAAAACTGCTCTATATATCATAGCAATAGTCTCTTGGCTTTTGTTCTCCGTCCTCTTCTTTAATTTATTCAAGATTTACAGTATAACATTAAAGATCCATTCATCTTTACTCAGATCCGTGTTTCAGTCTGTGTGTGCGTTTGTATTTAACTACCTTGAGGTAAAAACGGTATGTGCAGCTTGGACATCAGTGAGTAGCGAGGGCTTCTTTTATAGAGTCATAAAGTACAAAGCACTTAACTGAATAAACAAATCAGCCACTCTGCCAAAACAAGGAAGAAGGAACATCAAAGCCAGCCGTAACTGTTTTAAAGGTCAGCAGTTTGGAAGGGACTGGCTGTCTCACTGACTCATTGGTTAGTTGTCTTGTGGTTTGGTGAATGGATGACCTCTTGACTGACTGACTTAATCAAAGGCTGATTCCTTGACTCTCTGGGAGTCTCAGTGGTTGGCAGACCTGGCTGTCCTGCTGGTAGAGTGACTGCAGAGAGATGAAATTAAGTGCAAACAAGAATTAATACCTGTCACGAGAATGGATCAGGATCCTGTATTAATGAAAAACATCCTGTCTGACTGTGTATGTGCTCGTGTGTGCGATTCCTGTGGCACACTCAAGACTCAGACTCACCGCTGTTTAATGAGGGGAAAGACACCAGTCACAGCAGGACCAAGGACAGATATGATACCGACTCCAAAGCACACAACACATGCAACCACACTTTGCTGCAACCCTGTCGAGCAAGAACTGCTGCTAAGGTCCTTTGCAGTGACCCTTTGTACGCCCTCATGGTCAAAGGTTACAAACATCTGCACGCACCCTTTGAAATGGAGCAACAGGGGCTGACAGTTACCAAGAAGCTAGTCTGGTTTATCTGCCTTAAAGCCATAACACCAGAGAAGTCAAGGACAGAGAACAGCATAATTAAGTGCTTATGGATAGAATGGGCGACAACTTAGAAACAATGCTGTTACTGAACTTTAGATTTGTTTTCGACTTCGACTGACTTGATAGTCAATGTAAACAGCTGTGACGGTAGCAGTGGAATATAAAATGGCTGCTGTCGACTCAGATGCATCTTACTTCCTGTAGAAGTAAGTGGCTGATATGACAGTGTGCAGAGCCGTTGTGTATTAACCTCAATATGCCAAACTCTTCTGCAAACCATATGTCCAATTCGCAGAGTTTTAGGAAAACATCTAGGGTGATGAGTTTAACATGTCTTGGGGATAGATTTACTCAAGAACAAGGGCCACCATGTTGCCAAGAGGGCAAAAAAAAAAAAAAAACAGGATAAAAACAGTATGACTTATGAGGGGCATAACTACTTCTTCTTCTTGCTGGAACTACAGTGCTGTTTCTCAATTGTAAAAAAAAAAAAAAAAAAAAAAAAAGTCAGAAGCAGGATAATAAATAAACTGCATCCTCTTTGTGAAAGAGAACCAGAGGCGATGACAGATGTTAAGTTCCTAGAGTAAATCATAAAATGCGTCACATGTGTCAGTGAGGCCTCAAGCCAATTAGGACAAAGTGCTGTCATCACAGAGGTTGGTTCCCAGCCGGTGCAGAGCAACCGGAGCACCTGACTTGGAAAACTGAAGGGGCCTTGGTCTAGGGAAGTTTTAATGTCACGCAACACGTTAACATTCTGTAATGACAGGAATTGGGCAAAAATCTTAACCAGAATGTATTGTTTTGATACTTCGGTGAATTGTGGATGAAGTTGTCAGCTTTGATCATAACTATTATACATGCTTTTGTGAACTGTGTAATCCATCCTAGAAAACACCACCTGCAAGTTTTTACATTGATATTGTCTAAAATTTACAACCTTTTTCATTGATTTATATTAGTTCTTGCACATCATGTATTCTGTCAATATGGATTTAACCTGTAAGTAATATGCCTTAGTGCTGCAGTAATGTGTTTATTCATTCATACTAATTTCTATCATTTACTTTTGGCTTCAGAATGGCAACAACCAGCTCAAATCCTGTCCATCATCAGCTACAGGGCAATCATCTAATCTTATAATTGGCATTACAGAGTTGGCATGCAGTGTAACAGGTTGCTGCTGTGGAAGCCAGTGTTGTGAGTGAGGGATCCTTTTGTTGCTATGTTTGGTTTACGATTAAATGGTTCAGGGTGTTGTTGACCAGAAAAAAAATCAGCATAATCTGAAATTACGATGGTTGGAAGGGAAAGCTGAGATCTAGACCATGAACACTATGGAGTCCATTAAAGTCACACACAGAAATGACAGAAATCAGAGGACCAGACAGGTTGTAAATAAACCCATTGCAACCTGTAGTAGGGCTTAATTATAGTGACAAACCCACAGATAATCTATCATGACTCTCACTTTCTCAGCATGTTTTAAGCATCAGTGTAATTTCCTGATGGAGTCAGCAACTGTTTTCAACTGCTTTGGTGAAGCCCAAAAACTGAGCTAAAAAAGAGGATGACTATTTAATTTACCCTCACATGACTTGAAATGAATTCTTATCTAACTGTCTACAGAACTGTGCGCTCACACGATACTTAAAAGGTAATAATATGTCAATATTGTGTTTACAGGTTGTTTCTACTACCACCAAGTGGCAGAAAACTCACTTAGCGGAGATTTAAAGTCTGGAGATTGACACACAAAGAACCAGCAGAAATAATAATTTCATAATTGTGATATGATTTTCTTTCTCTCACTTTCTCCTGCTGACTTCTCTTCTGTTGGTGCCCCCTTCAAGCCTTTTAAGTTGGGCTGTCTGCTGATCTGTAGATAATTGCATCACTAGGCAGGAAATGGAATGATCAACTCCAGATGATGAGACAAGCGCGAGGAGAGAGGAAAAAAGAAGAAGCGGACAGAGAGAGAGAGAGAGCTGGGGTTATACTGAAGGAGGAAGAGGGATTGTGCAGTTTCTACAGCGAATGTGTCAATTAGTCCTTTCTTGTTCAAATAATGTAACACCAACTCTACCCTCAGTTTTGATTCTAGTAAAATAAGCTTAATGCACTGTTAATTGCTCTATAATACCAAGGTGTTTGTGTTGCATTGCAGTTTATTCCTTAGCTAATTGAACAGCACTCATTCACAATTCAGCAGTGCTGAGTAGCACTTAAACCTTATTTGCTTGTAATTTCCCCTGTGGCTATGTTTTAGTACAATGACTACATCTGCCAGTTTGACCCAGAGTTTGAAGGAGTGAGTGACATTGTTTGCCTTTGGAGTAATGGCTGTCATTACGGTGAATTACTACTCTACCCAAACACAACTGATTCTCTAAAACCACCCCACAGCGCTGTGTCTCTATCTTACTCTCTGGTGCTGGTGCCTTGTTACAATCAATTAAGCTGATTACAAGCACTATCTTCACCACTTCAAAGGAGGGCCATTACAGCGGGTCAGACTAACTGTCTCTTTACTGCACTGCCCTGTTGTTTGTCTCCCAGTAAGAAACCTTAGATATTTTAACATTTGAGCTGCAGAAATCTGGTGATACAGCAAAGAAAAAAAAATCTAACATTGTTAGATACAGGCCACTTTTTTTCATGATGCTGATTGAAGGATAAATGACGAGTAATGAGTTGAGGACAATTGGTGTCGTCTGTCCTCTTTCAAGTTAAAGGTTGACTCCTCATCAGGTCAGACGACAGGTCAAACAATAAATGGAAGGACACAGAGAGAGGGAGCGAGACACTAAGTCTAGACAGCGTATTTAAGGACCCTCCCTGATTGCTTTGTTCTGCACCATGTCTACAGGTAATTACCTCAACAAACTACTGGGAGCCCTGTCAAATCTGAAGCAAGTGAGGGGTGAAATATTTGAAAAAGTAAATGAAGTAAGGAAAAAAAAAAGAATCAAGAACATCAATGTGTCCAGGCACACACACTGTCATGCAAACAGGATTACAGATGATGATGCCATGAGTCTAATTGAAATGCAAAGTAAAAATGCAATCAGTCAGTTTAGTTAATAGTCAAAATACTCCTATTATTCTCATTACAGTATTTACATGGGTAACATACATAGTATTTGATAGATGGAGAAAGGAATGTATTGATTCATGTGGAACGTGTTTCAGTCAAAAACCAGAGCAATATGTACATAAAAAATTTATAATTAAAAAACATTAATAAAAACTAGATAAATAGATCAACACTTTAAGCATCATCATAAAAGTACCAGTTTAGAGCAGCTAAAAGTTGCATCTAAATGTATACTGCAATGATAGCACCTGTAATATACGCTACACTGGTAGAGCAGGAATAGGCCGACTATATTTTACAATAAGTACAGCACAGTAAGGTAGAATTATTTCTGCCGTCTTCTTCGTCATCAAGTGTTTCTAATAACTCAGCAGGCAGTAGGTAATGTGTTACTCAGTACACTTCACATATGTGCCTTTTAAACAACTCTGAAACCTGCACAGCCACGTCATATTCTCTGTGATGGAAATAGAAATCGACATTGTGGTTTAGCAAGCAACTGTCAAATTCACACGGGTTTACTGACCATCTAGCAGCTAGCTTAGCCTCTGTTACGCCACATGTCCAGTAGTTGCAGTGTTCATGCCCCCACCACCCTCCAAATACAACTATCCAATCCATGAATGTGGGTTTACCTGGAGCTAACGTTAGCAACATGGTTAAGTGACAATGTGTGAATAAGACAACTTTGGAATGATCTTGAGCTGTGTTTCCTATATGGCCAAAAGTTGATCCAGTGTCCACCTCATCTGCCCTTGTTGTGATTTACCATGATGATTTATCATCACTGTTTCATCACTGCTCTTCAAAGTCTGCCTTCAAAGCTCTGAGAAAATAGCCAATGAGCACAATAGCACCAGACATACTGTAGTATTTGAATCACATCAAAAATCAATCCATAGTGATTTAAAGCTAATTTGAGTTTCTTAGATAACTGTGTTCACTTGGCTCAACTGCATTCTAATAATAGTAATAAAAAGATTAGTATTTGAATACATATATTATTATTTGACAACAATCACATAACTATATTAACATAATTACAGTGGTGTGCAATTACTGTAGCCAGTCAGTGCAGATCTGTCAGTTGCTACCATGGTTGTATCTTCATCCAGTTTCTAAAAACACGAAAAAACTTTACCAAAACATAACACTCATCTTAACATGGGAGGGGTTAGAGTTGCAAGTAAAAGGATTTCAAATTCAACCTTTCGGAAATTGTTGGATTCACTGATTCACTCATGTGGAAATCTTGTTGGCTAACACATCTGTCATGGCTGCATGTTCAAAGTCTGAAAATAACCTTTAATAAAATGTGAGGCGCCAGCTGAAGCTTTATCTTAATTGTATGGAAAACAGCCATGCCCTGCTTCATCCTGTAAAGATGGACTGATACTGATGAGCTGTGTTTAAAATAATTTTACACAAGCCATGAATATGTGACTTTGTGCTTTGCTGTGTGAGTATTTGAAAGAAAAGCACTGCATTTATTTTTTTCTCATTTTTCATGTGTGTAAATTGATTGAATTTACTGAGTAATTTTAAATTCAACTGTAGTCATTCACAATGAAAATACAAAAACCGTTGTCCTCTATCATCCACAAAAATGTGATTGCCAAAATATCATGTGATGGTATTGACTGCACTGCATTTACTGCTGTTAATATGAATTTTGGGTCACTCACATCTGGAAGAGTGATAGTTATCTATTTTCAGTTTTTGCCAATCCGATTATAGAGGGCATTAAATATATGTTGGTGTCATGTGGGCTTGACATATAACAAAGTCTACACGATAAAAGATAACCAGACAAGATTCACTTCGGTATCTGTAATGTCAAGAACTTATAACCGTACTTGTCACGGAGGAGATTATTGCCGTTTCATTATCCTTATCCTTACTTAGGCGTCACTAGGAAAAAAAGCTTTTCGTGGTTTAGGATATAATCCATTCTCACAGGATTGTTGTCTATACAATGCTTTTGATAAGCAGTCTTAGAGACACTTGCGCACAAATCCATACTCAGGCACTCACTGATGGAGGACAGATCATTTACTGCAGAAGGTGTCAAATGTCAAGTATGGACTTCAGCCATCTTCGTTAAAGCTACAAAGATCCTGTCATTTGCCTGCAGGCACATATTGATCACGACTCTTATCACTCTGTAAATCAAGCCCATGAATCAAAAGGGTTGATTAAAAACATTCCAGTTACTGACAAGGAGTGTCACTGATTGTTTCTAACCTCAACTTATCTGTTGAAAAACTGAATTAGAATTTGCATCATGGTCTGAGTAAACACTCACTTGGGATTGGTTCTTTTAGAGACAAGGCTTTTGTGGCAGGGATGTCAGTTAGTGCGTCATGGCTTCCAGTAGCCTGCAGGTTCCAGAGGCTGACCAGACATTGTTAGCTTAATCCTTAAGCTTAAAGCAAAAGGGAAAGTACAGCAGAGTAAAGGAACAATTTTTCTTCCCTCTATCCTTAAAACCAACTGAAGCATCCTTGAAAAGGGTATTTAATGTATATGCTTGAGTGCAACTTTGGACTTATAACATTTCCTGGATTTTTTTTTTTTTTTTTTTTTTTTTTTGTGAAAGCTCGTGTTTTGATTGTAAGAGAGAGAGAAAAAAAAAAAGCTAATTTAAAATCTTTTCCCAAACTGACTGAAGTGGAGTGACTCCCTCATTTTTGTGTTTCTCCCTCTCATTTGCTTCACCACTCTAAACCCTTCTCCCACAACCCCGGTCCCCACCCCTCACCGCCTTTTCACACACACGCACACTCACTCAGCAATATTGCTTTGTCAGGCAACATTTAGAAGATTAACCTCGAAATTGCCAAGGGGCATCCCAACTCTCCTCCACCCTCAGCTGCTTCCCCCGCCTTTCTCAGTGTTTCCCTCCCTGCAGCTCACTCTCTGTGAAGACTTGCGCAACAAGTGGCGCCGCTGCAGAGCCCCCTGGGTATTAGAGGGTTGAGTGGCGTCCCAGAGAGCCGTAATTACACCACCGCTCAGGTGATTTAAGGGTCCGGGAACATGCTTACCCATGCATGGCACCAAAAATCCCACATTACATTGACACCTACCCATGTTCTGTGTCTCAGGACACATTATTTATTTTCCTGTCACACATGAAACAGTTTTGATTCTGTGAAAACATGTACAAGAGTAAATTTGATTGAAATGATCGTTGTCACTGACATTTTTTTGGACACAATATTCTGCATGACAGGTGAAGAATTTTTATCTACTGTTTGCCTCCCTTCATTCGGGAAGTCAGCTTTGTAATTAGTTTTACAGCTTTAAGTTGACATTATTAGAAAACAAATAATCATATAGAAATGCTGGGACTTGACAAGCTCTACGTCAAGAGAAAGGGATGATAATTGGGTTTGGTTGACTCCCCACCCCCTGCAGACATCATGGTGACAATGGGGAATGTTTCTCTTTTAACAAGGTCGAGGCTAATGCTGGTTAATGGGAAGGGGATGTTCCTCTGCCCCTGTACTCCTCGGGTCTCACCTCTCTCGTTCTCTCTCTTATTTTTGCCCTAGTTTTTGGTTTAACAAGTTGTTGTGACTGAAGGGTCATAGTGAAGTATAAGAAATTCACTGGCTTCGGTCTGCACAGGAGAGGATGTTCCCCCATGGGAAATCATTAAATTTAATCTCTGTTTCTCTGGCTCTGCAACTATGAAGTCATCTGTATATGGTGTATGCCAAAATGCACCAACATTATGCCCAGTTTTGTGCAGGCAAAAACATGTTTGGGACTCTACACAATCCTTTGTGTGTCTGATAATGTCCATAAAGTAAGTTTTCTGCTGTCTTGAACCATAAAACAATGAGTATCAAGAAAAAACATGCATGTGCCATAATGTTAGAGGAAGTAAGATCTCCATACTGTGAGTTTTTTACAGTTTAAAAAGAAATGTGTATTAATTCATGTCAAAGGAAAAAAAAAGTGACAGAAAAAGCGAGAAAGCTTGAAAGACAAGCACTGGTACAAAGCGAGATTATAAATGGTTTCCTTTCACTCTTGAGTTTTCTCCGCATTAGCAAATGAGGTAGTTTCCTTTCTTCCTCCTAAGATTTTGTTTCTGACAGCACCGGTTAAAAGAAATTGTGCCTTTTCAGTTGTAATCCCTGCAATTAAGGCTGTAGGTGTGGCTCCATTACCTCAACAGGATTAGTAATGACCCAGGAGAGAATATAATTGCTTCTTAATTTGAAGCTGTGAAGTGCATGAAATACCTGAGGCTCAGCCTGCCGTCTCAGCAGTGGTTAGTTCATAGATTAGCAGCTTTTTCCCCTCTTGCTCTTTCTTTTTCCAAACCAAGACCTTTATAGTCCTTGTGTTTTTATAATGCTGTCTGCATGATCCGTTACCCTGAAGGCTGCTCCAAACGGTAATACGGCACGGAAACAGAAAAAAAATGATGAAAAAAATGTGAGATGTTTCAATGGCTGAAAGATCCTTGAAGATAGCTGTTTTTCTTTTTCCTTCATGTAGGTTATTCCTTCCTCTTAGCTTCACCAGTGTACATGGGCATTGTTAGCTCAAGTATCCAGTGAAGTGCATAAAGATATACAGCATGCTATTTATATATATATATATATATAAATAATATAGTTAGCCTCTGTCACAGTATGTTGATATTTATTTTTTTATCATGATATTGATATATAGTCATATATTTTCAGAAAAGTAACCTTTATGGATAATGGTCACATGCTTTATTTTGTAATCAGTCAAGTTGACGCGTAGTCGAGTCAAATTGGTCCACAAAGGTTTAATGCATTCATGTTTCTTAGAACAGCTACTGTAACCATAAGTGATTATGTTGTATCTAATATAAAATCAGCAAAGAGAACTTAGAGAACTCACTCCAAAGGACATAATGACACCTCAGGTCCATTGCTATTATGTAAGAAAAGCACATGAACATTTCTTTTCATGTGTAGAAATGACACTGTTGTGTCACAGCTAGCAGGTGAGCCAGTAACACCCTTTATTATTCAGGCCTGACATCTGTCTGAGCTGACTAATGCTATATAATTACAAGGCCTTTGACTGGCCATAATGGCCTTTTTAAGTCCTATCTTTTGTCCTCAGTGAGACATTTCCCAAGTGTCCATTAGTAACAATATAACGATAGCAACTGACACCTTGCTACTCAAACACTAACTAACCATTATATACCCACAGGGATCTCATAGCTTGGATTTAGTCAAAAAAAACAAAACAAAAAGAAAGAAGTGAGACTTTAACCCAGAGATTAAATAAGATTTATTCCCACAGCTAATTCACGTGTAGCAGTTTGACTATTGGATGTCTTTACATCATGGACCCATCCATGTCTCACCCATGGAGAATGGTCCAATAGTTCAGAAGATTCAGTGTTATCAAGTCTAGCCTTGTGATGATAATGCGTTGATCTTTTATCTACACAATTAAAATGTACCATCTTGTGAGAGACAGATCACTCGCTATTCATGTTATCTGAGTTCAGATTGCTTTCACACATAAACGATTCACAGGAAATGGTGCATGCCTGTAATCCTGCTACTGTTTGTAATTTTTATCTTATCGATTTTAGTGTCTGTTCACTCAACATTTGCTACTGCTGCTGCTTCACATTAAAAGCGTTCAACTGTTGAAACGCAGGGTGCATGGCCTTTGTTGTGAAGCAGTCACAGCAAACACTATGTATGAAGCTCATTGTTCATGACAAAAACATCCTAATTATAAGAAATATAATTTTTTTTTAGCAGATCCCTTTTAAATGTTGCAGGGAATAATGATGGACATCTTAATTGAAACACAAGTTTGTTTGGCTGCACTGGAACCTCTAGTTGCTCTTCATTTCTATTTCCGACAAAGTTGCTGGTTAGCTGTATACGATCACAAGTCCTGTCATCACCAATAATCACAGGACTCCAGGGGACTATAACTTTAAGTAAAACTGACATGCTCTTCATTGTTGTTGTGCAATAATCAAATGCCCTTGTTTCTATTGTTATGGATAAACTGCTGAGATTATATGATTGCATGGACGGGTTTCAAGATGTCTTCAAATGTTGGACTACAAGGAAACTTTAATTTAGGTTGATTTTAGGTCATGATTGAAATTGAGAAGAAAAACATAACAAGTGTTTAATTAGTTTTCTTCTATTTTATAAGTGTCAACCAGTCATTAGTGATGTATTGATCATCCTGTCCAGGCCTCATCACAATCAAAAACTCCTGAGAGATGGATCCAGTTTCATTTCTCACGCACATAAACACACAAAGACAAACTGCTGCATTAAAAAAAAACAAAACAAAAAAAAACAGCTGAATAATTTCCCAGGCCTCATCGTGTGTCCTGTATTGTTGGTGTGAGAATGAGGCACCAGTGTCCTGATAGAAGGAGCAGTAGAAAAAGAAAAGAGGCTGACAAGCAACAGGATGTCAATTACATGGCGGCAGTGAAATCCACACTTCATGTCGGCTTAAAGCTGTCAACTGTCAACAGAGAGGAATGCCAGACAGCCGTGCTGGAGTCTGCTTCAGAGAACAGGAGGCTGTGTGTGTGTGTGTGTGTACACACTTTGTAACTGTAATTGGAAACATTCATTCATCCATGCAAACATGGACAGCACAAACAAATTCTCACATGCACACACAGACAGACAACTCTTTTGACAGTAAGTTATTAGAATAGCAACTTGTGTTCACATTTGCCAATACTCAGAAACAGATTCAATTATCACTTTCAGTATTTTCTGCTGCTTTTATCTGTCTTTGCCATCAGAAAGGACTGTCACATATTTTTATGCACACTGGTTTGTGATGTGTAGATTTTTTTTTTTTTTTTTTTTAAACACATGGAAAACCACAAAAACATTAGCAGGGAGTTACTAAAGTGTTGCACTGTTTCTGTTGCATTGATTTGTTTGTCTCCTTTAAAATGGATCTGAGTTAATGAGGATTCTGAGCTTAGCTGCTCTGTGGCAATCAAAACAGAAGAAAATAAAATTATCGATTGTTAGAATATGAGACAACTTATCTATTTCTGGATTGTTACCACTACTGTAATGTTTTGGGGCATTGATCCAAGGTCTAAATGAGAAATCAGGGGATCACCAAAGCATGGCTGAAAACACTGAATATAATTATTGCATGTATTGAGTTTTCTGTATACATAATATCCTTTATACACCTACATCTAGAGCGTGCAGAACAAGAGATACCGTAATACACAGGCACAAAACAGAGCAGAACAAAATACACATAACAGGAAAAAAACAAAACATATTTAGTATATGAACAAATTAATTATATCACGATCATAAAAGAGTGCACTGAATGAATGGTGTGACCAGTAAGCAAAACATAATGATTCACATATTATTTGTTTTCATCAACCAGCTTTCATCAATAGACTAATTTACCCATTGTTCTTTATATATGGTCTTACTTTGCATACATTATTTTCATGTTTAATTGCCTTCCTAATAGGTTATCCAATGCAGAGAAGCATGTTTCTTTTACTGCAGTCTTTGTAGTTGGATGACTTTCTAACTCATGTCTTTCCAATCACGTGTTTATATTAATGTATTCATTCAATCAAGCTGTGTATACCAAATGCATATACATACCATACATGTGTATGTGTAAGATGTTATTGCGTGATAGATAAGAATCTAGTTATTTAAAGTACCTAAAACTTGTACATAAACACAAAACCGCAACATATTACTATCAGGAAATGCAGTAATCAATTAATACCTTTCTGGTTTAGTACGTGATATCCACCCACGCCCTACAATTTGCATCTTATTTGTTCGATTGTGGAATGTGGAAATGTACAGTGTACTACACTGGGTCATGGCCAAGACAGCAGCAGCAACGGCTATAAATACAGGAGTCAAACTAATTATCTAGTAGAAAAACATTTGTTGACCTCACTTACTTCAAACCTCACAAACCTCAGACCTCACTGCTTGATTCTGACACATGCTTTTTGAGGATGCAATAATAACTTAAAGGGAAAGAAAAGGAGATCAAATCAAAGAAGCTGAAACAGATAATGAAGTTTGTCATTGGGGTTAATTCTCATTTTCAAATATTTACGCAAGCTGATTACACAGCAGGAGATGAAAACAGCGGGTCTGTGCTGCTCCTCTCCTCAGATGTTCTGTCTTACCCGCTGCCTCGCAGTGTTTAATCTACCAGGGCAATTTTATTAGTCTCTAAACGAAGAACTGCTTTGATTAATGTCGGAGGCCCCCTGGTCTGAATGTGCTCTAATTAACTAACCTCAATAGGTTTTACAACACACTCTGACTGTTGACACCCAAACCAGCATAAAAGCAGGAACAAAGTAGCATAATGAGCTGCTGTCAGTACAATAAATACAGTTTAAGACTTATACACTTGATTTGTTCAGATGATCACAATTTATATTCCGTTTCACTTTCAGTGCTCTTTACAAGTCTGTATAACTTTTAGTTGAAATATCCTGAAACTGGACCCCAGAATGTGGAGAGCAAGCAAGGACACACACACACACACACACACACACACACACACACATAAACCATAATTTAGAGGGGAAATAACTCAAGCATGATGGGAAGCTGCTATTGACCTTGTGTGTGTATCTGCGTGTGTGTGTGTGCCCTCTCGTATGTGTTTCCACTAAATTAAGAACTTATTAGGACTTAAAAACCCTATCCTATTTCACGCAGGGGAACCTCTGGGGGGAAACGAGGATTACTCTTCAAAGCCTGTGGTTTGGCTCTTTTTATGTTGCAACACTTAATATTTTATGTCAATGTGACGGTCAGGGCACTTAGAGAGGTCATATGTCAAAGCTAGACGTTCACACCGCATACATGAACCTTGCCAGCAGCTAATTATGTGTGTTTTGGAACTGATACTCCTGACAAACAAGAAATAAATTACTTTCAACAAGCCAAGCTGGAAAATATTTTGATCTCCTCATTTCTCCCCAAAACACATTAAGGTTGGGCATGTAGCAACATTTCTCCTGTTTCTGTTTTGGTTGCTTTGAAATTAAGTTTTAAATTGTATAAAATGACAGATGCTGATGAATAAGACTCAGTTACTGGAAACATCCAATTAAATTAATTAGAACTTAAGATAGAAGTATCAAATTGTAATCGTTTTTATAAAGCCTTTCAGACAGCAGTGATGTTTACTTTGTCTTACCGAATTACAGAAGACTAGGCGATAATACTATCAACAGCATAGAATCAGATCAGCATCATAGTCTTATCCTCTGACCTCATAGCAAGGAAAGTTTCATGTGGCTATAGATGTAGATTTAAGATGGCGTATAACATGGGGATTTTTCAAGACAACAAAGTGCCCGACAAGGGCCCAAAGCTTTCATCCTCATTACCCCTGCAGCAAATATATCTCCACATAAACAAGCACAAAAGGGGAAATGCAGTACTGTCACAGGGTGGTGTGAAGCCAAGGGCTGAAAAAAGTTGGAAAGGGCCCCTCGTGACTTCACGTCTACTATAACAAAAGACCACAGTCATGATTAAAAAGCTTTTTAGTAGCTCCAGTCACTGCCAGTGCAAAAAGTGTTTACACACACGCCTTAATTGGGAATCAGACTTTTGTAGACTGTAGTTAGAAAGTCATCCAACTACAAAGACTGCAGTCAAATAGACTTCTCTGTAATTATTGGGTAACCTATTAGCAAGGCAATTAAACATGAAAGTAATGCATGTAACGTAAAAATAGATAGTAAGAACAACGGGTAAATGAATCTATTGTTGAGAGCTGATTGATGAAAATGCATATTAATATATGAATCATTATGTCTTGCTTTCTTGCCACACCATGTTTCATTCAATCGACTCTTTTAATATGAGCAAATGTCTGTGGAAATGCCTGTCTGCCTCGCTCTTTCTGTCATCGTGTTGCATTAGCTTTCTGGACTAAATGCACCGAGGGAGGATATCAGGTTTCTCACGGTGATGAGACAGAGATGGATTGTGAATCAAAAAGATAGAGACAGATCATTGGTGGAGATGGTCCTCATGTTCCTCTTCACAGCAGCTGCCAACAGCAGGTCAGTTTGGTCTCATTGTGTTATTTAGAGCCTCTGACACAACAAGGAAACTCTACCTGCCTCCATTATGATGGATTTGCTCATAAATGTCAAGGCTGAGTTACAAACAGGAGAACCTGTTTTGTGATTTTTTTTTTTTTTTTTTTTTTTTTTTTTTTTTTTTTTTTTTATAAAAGGCCTGTCACTTAACCTGTTCACTACTCATCACCGCCATTAAAACTGTCTCGAGGGTGTGTGTGTGTGTGTGAGAGAGAGAGAAAGAGAGAGAGAAGTTACAGGAATGGCAGACTGTTTTCAACACATTTTCAATTGTATTTCTTTCTGTTGTTTGTTTCCACTCAGAAACAAGCGGTTTAGTCTCTTCCCTCAAATTTAGCAAAATCAGCAGTTTATTACTGTGGTTTGACATTTGTAAGTTTGTTGGCTCTGTGAACGTTAGGGAGACTTTGAGTGGAGAAGGGAGTGTATAAGAAAGTATGTTCATATTTCATGTTCTGGAGCTCTTGTATCTGCAGTACCAGAGACAAACTGTCCTTATATCATATAACCAGCAGCTTGGATAAAACCATTATCATCCATTATCAACATGATCAAACATTTTCTTTTTGATGCAATGACTGTCTCATGAGGAACATCCAGGAACAACAAGTGGATAGATAAAAAATATACTCAGTGAACTGCACTGGTTGTTTTGTTTGAATGTAACATGCTCTGATGTTGTGGCAACAGAATAAAAACTGTACTATCACATAACAATCTATCTGAATCATTAAAGGCCCATCAATATCCACCAAGCTAAAATAGATGTCACTTAGCTTTACTTTAATAGTAATATAAATAATTAAGACACAGACATGTTGATACATTTTTTTCCCCCCATGTTCCTGTTTTTTCAAAATGGCTGTAGTACTCCCTGGGGTGCCTGTAGTTCAGTAACACTGATCATTGTTTATTTCCAATCATGTTCACCAGACTTTTGGTATTTGAGGGCAAGGGTAATAAATTACTGCATGCAAGAGCTCCCCCTTGTGACAATATCAGATGCACAACAACATGATTTTTGTTCTCACAGGACTTTCTGGTTTAGTGACATCTTAGTTGAAATGTTACAGTTGACAAAATGAGCCAATAACTCGTAATAAACCCTATCCTTTGTCAAATTCACACAAAGTCCTGGTCGGTGTTGACGGGCACCAACACTTGGTCTTAGGAGGATCAATGAAATTAGCGATAATAAATCAATATGGAGAGGAGTTGCAGCAGATAGCACCATGCAGCCACTGGTTGGGCATAGTGTCTAATTCATGTAACCCTTAAAGTCTCGGCACATTGCAGGCAAACTAGGTGTTACTTCTTATGTCCTAAACTTTGGGTCTTCAGACCAAGAAAATCACGTGATCATAGCTGCAGTTAGAGAGACAGAGGAATTGAGGAGAAAGAGAATGATGTGCAGCAAGGGGGCACAGGTCAGGCTCAAACCCTGGCTGCTCTAGTTAGGACTAACAGCTGCAGTTTTAATAATGTACTTTAAATACCAACAGAGTAATATCAAGACTGCATGTTAAGTTTCTGTGGAACATGAACAATCTAAACTGACTACAGTATTGTGCTGTAATGGTTCCAGTTGAGTGGAACCACTGTACACATACTGTACGTACTATCTATACTGACGTCCTACATCAGTGTGTCTCTGTCTCCTGCTTTACCTCCACTGGGGTAAGAAACACTCTTGTCATCTCACAGCTTGAAGTCAGCCAAGTGTAATTCTGTAGTCACAGTTAAAATTATAACATCATTCCTGCCCTGTCAAATTAATTATGGTCTGTGAAGCAGACAAGATGAACCATGCCAAGGATGTTGAAGTGGATCTTTGGAGCAAATTTTATAACATTCTGGTTTCTGCTTTTACCAGATAAATGATTCCCTAGTGTATTAAAGCTTTTACTGCAGGTGGTGATTGTCAGGCATACTGTACTACATTAGACAGTCATTATATTGCAAGGCACCTCTTTAGTTGTGACACAGTAGGGCGTAATTTTCTAGAAAGGAAATGATTTGCTACTGCACTGCAAGGTTCCTGGAAAGGATAATGTGATCATTTTAGAAATGTCAGACAGTTTGATATATATTAAATATATAAACAAGTCTTACTCAGTCGTACAGCTCAGCTATGTGGTAGTGAATTACAGCTAGTTACAGCTAATTCATACAGCTAAAAGTGAATAGGAAAGTGGTCTCAGACAATTGGAGAATTGATATGAAAAATGAATGTTCAATACATCACTAAATGAATGCTTTTTACTTTAGAAATGAATTGCTGTTTAGTGTTTTTTTTTTTTTTCTGTTTGTAATTACTGCATTGTTTCCATCTCTTTGTGACAAACTCAAAGAACATTCAAAGAAATAACTGTCTAGAAACTGTGATTGTCACATTTTGTATATATAGTTTTACGGAATGATGGCATTTTGTAAAATATAAAATGCTTTATAGACAAAAGCAACATTATATTGTCTAGGAATGTCTGTATCCTAATCACTGCTAACAGATGAGACATTAATAAACAGGTTTATTTATGTTAATTTACTACTGTAAACATAAACAGCCCCCAACCACAATGAGGTCAGTATGTACTTTTAACACCGGCTGCCTACAGTTGGAGTGGAGAGAAAGGAGGTGGTCCTCCTTTAGGAGCATAGTCCTGTTTGCAGTCATATCAAACAGCAATATACAGAACAGCATATTTCTAATCCCATTCTGCTCATATGTTTAGTAACAAGAGAAAATTAAAAATGCATTTATGTTATGCAAAATGATCACATTCAGAATCTCAGCTACAGCTCGTGGCGATGGTCATTTCAAGGTGGATTTACTTGGAGAGGCTACCTGCAGAGTCATCAATCATCAGGAAGAAGGGAAGGGGCTGGACTGATGTCATGCACACTCATTTAGATTTTGGAGTGGAGCGTGTTGTGGACAGGAGATAAGAACAACACACACACATGAAGAAAGACACAACATAACCATTTTAAATAATATAAAGGACAGCCAGCAATTAACAAGAAGAATGTAAAGGCATCCAATAGTAATCCCTAATTTTCAACTAATTGACAACTAATTATCAATCAAATAAGCAGCCCACACAAATGACTACGTAAACTGAGTTGACTGTAGACAGCGACCGCCATGTTCCCCAACAGCCACTGTGGGGCCACTAATGTGAGTGTATATATGTGAATATGGCAAATCAATGATTTCATTTCTCGATGCATGGGGATAGACTTTCAGCCGTAAAGTGTTGATTCCTTGATGAATATAAACAGCCAGCAGATGTCACTGTGCTTCCTCTGAAGATATCGACACAGGCGAGGTCCCACCATCAACCCAAAGCAGGGCTACTTTTT
>CM076660.1:8367505-8377608 GCA_038496675.1 Rachycentron canadum | reverse complement strand
ACACACACACACACACACACAGATCCTGCAGCCAGACGAGAAGGAGTAAACTCTGAAGTACGTGGTCAGGGTATGAATAACTACTGGACTATACAGGCGCTGACTCTGGTGCAGTGGTTGACAACCTCTGCAACACAGCACCTGATTGGAGCTGAAGAACCAGAATGAAACAATTATGTTGACCAAACTGCAGTCTGAGAAACACATTCTTCACTTGAATGAAGAATTTATTTGATTTAATTTCCAGTATTTTTTTCATCTCAGCATCCTTCAATGCGAAGTAAACACAGAAGACCACCATCTGCTGGGTGAAATTCTTCAGCTGCTCCTCTATTTAAGCAGAAATCACAATCATATGATGAAATAATGACTATTTCATAATACAAACAGAAAAAAAAAAAACAATGACAGACACAGGTGGTCAAAGCCTTCCCAGCTCAATCCTTTTGAAGCAAACCCCTTAGACTGCTGATGGTACAGAATTTATACACAACCAGAGTACTTCTGTGTGATGAAAGGCTGAAGAAAAAAACTTTTAAAATATAACTATTTCTATGCTGAAACAATACATTGTTGAAAATATGACCACTGAATTCAAAAGTAATGCATCCTCTACTGTTCTACTCTTCTATTTTTCTTTTCACAACTTTTTATATATATATATATATATATATATATATATATATATATATATATATATAGTTGTGAAAAGAAAAATAGAAGAGTAGAACAGTAGAGGATGCATTACTTTTGAATTCAGTGGTCATATTTTCAACAATGTATTGTTTCAGCATAGAAATAGTTATATTTTAAAAGTTTTTTTCTTCAGCCTTTCATCACACAGAAGTACTCTGGTTGTGTATAAATTCTGTACCATCAGCAGTCTAAGGGGTTTGCTTCAAAAGGATTGAGCTGGGAAGGCTTTGACCACCTGTGTCTGTCATTGTTTTTTTTTTTTCTGTTTGTATTATGAAATAGTCATTATTTCATCATATGATTGTGATTTCTGCTTAAATAGAGGAGCAGCTGAAGAATTTCACCCAGCAGATGGTGGTCTTCTGTGTTTACTTTGCATTGAAGGATGCTGAGATGAAAAAAATACTGGAAATTAAATCAAATAAATTCTTCATTCAAGTGAAGAATGTGTTTCTCAGACTGCAGTTTGGTCAACATAATTGTTTCATTCTGGTTCTTCAGCTCCAATCAGGTGCTGTGTTGCAGAGGTTGTCAACCACTGCACCAGAGTCAGCGCCTGTATAGTCCAGTAGTTATTCATACCCTGACCACGTACTTCAGAGTTTACTCCTTCTCGTCTGGCTGCAGGATCTGTGTGTGTGTGTGTGTGTGTGTGTATAGGGGTAGGTTGTGGGGGGAGGTTGTGTGTGTGTGTGTGTGTGTGTGTGTGTGTGTGTGTGTGTGTGTGTGTGTGTGTGTGTGTGATAATTGCTGCAGATACAGGTCATACACATTCACACACATTAACATGAACAAAAGGACATGCAGCTGTGTGTGCATGCATACACAGTGAGACCAAAGTAACGTGGGTACAAAATGATTAATCGCTCTGCACAATTCACTCTCCCCCTGTTGGAATAGTCTCCATAACAAATACACACACATTTCTCTCTCCTTGTCCATTACAGAGAGAGAGAGTGCGAGACAGTAACACAGAAGATAGAGACATGGCATTGGAAAAGAGAAAGATAGTAGATTTAGATGGTATTGGAGTGATGCTTGAGAACAAAGCAATTATTGATTCCATTCTGCCTTTATAGCTTTCCTGATTGCCTCGATGTAAGAATATGAAGCAATTTACATGTAGTAATTGTTTTTCTTTAGTTTTTTTGTTTTTTTATTGCCAGTGTGTTAACGGATTGTATCTAACTTAAAAAATGACACCTTTGCTGACTTTCTTGGAAAGGACTTGAGCCAAAGGAAGTGGTGCATATACTTGCTCCCAAGTGCCTTGTCTCAACGCCTCTCTTCTGCTCTGCTAAGGCGCCAACAGTGCGCAACACAAGCTCAAGTTCGCTTTGAAATGAAGTCCTCGAACGTCATGATCACAACGGCTCCAAAACAAAATGTCTTTCCTTTATTTACTCTGTAAATTTTATGAGCATTATCTCCAGTCTAATCTAACATAGATTGGACTGGATGTCATTTCAGTCCAATCATCTGTTTACACCTGATGTTCTAGTTCATTGTAATAGCTGTAATAATTTTATTTTATAGTCAAACTACAATAACAGTGTAACTTTAGTCCCCTGATCTATCAACATTATGCCTGTCACTCATGTTAAGTCTCGTCTATGTAAGTAACAGTTTTGCCCAGATACTCACTGGTGCCTACCTACCTACAGAGCAACAGGATGCTGACTGAAGTTCACAGGCCACAGGTTAATAATAATATTCTGAATGTTAGATATAGAACCTGAAGTGTAAATCAGTGGAGGCGCCAAACAAGTCACTGATTGAGCAGAACCTCAGTGGGTAAATTAGAGAGCATTATAAGTGCAGTTTAAAATTATGAATGAGTGCACACTGAAAAAGCTAAATTCATTCTTGTTCCATTTTACTGTATCCAGGGCAGTCATTAATCTCCTCAGCACGTGACTGTATTTTGTAACAGCGGTTTTACTTGTATGTTCTGTTTAAGAGGCATCTGCAAGGTCATACAAAGTCCCAGGAACATATTTTAATTTTAATAGAGTAACAATGTCCTTTTTGTTCCGGTAGATGCACAGCAACACAATTGCAGCACTTAATACTTCTAAGCATTGGAATATCATTAAAGTCTTCTTCTGTTGTCCTGAATAATACCTCTGATGAAACTGCAATACATCCAAAGGTTTTCCTTATCATGCACATCTTTTACTTGCTGAATGGACCAATTCAGCTCAGAGGGAAATTGATATGTGCAGTGAAGTATGCATGCCCAACACCACTAATTTCCAAGGCATAGGGATATGCCAAGTTGCCTGTGCTTGTTTATCAGGACTGAAGTTCTGATGCACAAAGTGCATTTCAAAACTGTCAGCTGCTGTTTGGAGATGTGGCTTCATCCTGCACACTGTAAATGTTTTGCGACCAATTTGATAACTTCCAGCTAATTGGCAGCCCAATAAATGTCCTGAGGTATTGGGGTATTTTCCTACTATTTGCATCAACAGCAGTACGAGCATCTCACAACACTCAGGAAACATTAACAATGTAGGAGGTTCCTTTTCCCCATAACCAATGAATTAAGTATTCTTATAAGGACAGTAATGCACAATTCAATAATGCTTTACAGCAGATGTTTTGACTCACAGTAGGAAAAGCACCTATGATTTTCCTACTGTAATGTAACTGTATGTCAAAAAATCCTTTGTGTTTTTGTTTTCAGTATTTAAGGAAATGATTGCTCTTTATAATGTGCCAAATTAGTGATTTGTCAGATTTTGTTTCATTGAGCCCAGATGAAAAGTACCCACATGTCTCTCATTTGTGTGATGAGTGCAGATGTAAAATTTTCCAGGAATTTTCCAGCCCATTCATAGGCCATTCAAAGAAAAAGCTTTCAGCACAGCAGTGGTCAGACCGTGGCACAATGCAGACACCAGTGGTTGAAAATGAAAAAAAAAAAAACTGTGGTTCTGCACAAAAAACCACATAACAACATGAAACCAACACAATCAGCTACACATGTTTCCAATGTGGTTTGCCATGTTTACAAAGATTAGAAACTCTAACTCTAATTGCACTTAAAGATTTTTGACCAAATCTGCATTTGGTTTTGCGCTGCACATAGTTTCTGTAGGTATTTTCATTTTTTCCAGTTTGTTGTTAGAATTTGGGACAAGGTGACACCCTAAGTAAGTCACTATTATTCATGGGTTGACAGTGATGATATTGGTCACAGAACAATTCTAAAATCAGTATTTGATCCCAGGTTTCCTGTACTTTGGTTCTCTGAGTACAGTAAATTTTTGCACTGAAATTTTGAATGCGAGCTATATCAGAGAAGTCAATAAACCACTGTGGAGGATGCACCTCTGCAAGTTAAAGAATTGTAACTTGCTGGCAGAGGTTTGGATGCCTGGATCTTCTAGTTATTTTTGCTGTCAAACTATTTAAACTGAGATTGATTAGGTTTCCAAATATTTCTGACAGCACACTCCTCCTTTTTTAAATGATGTATTTCTACTTGTGTGTCTTGCTTTTCCTTGCTTTCTGTCATGTGTTTGTGCATTGATGCAACTCCTATGTGATCTTTTTGTCAAATGTAAGGAGCAGAGTGGAACGGTGACAGACGGGCATGGCAAAGTGACAAATTTGATTTGCTTATTAGGTTTATGCCATGGGGGTCGTTACAAAATAGATCACTACTGCTACTGTTTTCATTGTTTTTTCTGACATCATACAAATGTGTCTCCAGAGCTAATTTTCAGATTAAAAATAAAATACAGGAGGGAGTGACTGAATTTAACCTCTTTAATCTCCTTCACTTCTCTTTTTGTTATGTTGCACCTGAACATTTACACTGTTATCATTCTTATTAATACATAAAATCACATAATTCCCCAAATAACTTCACACAACCTCCACCTGATTAGTGGCCTAATTAGCCAAGGTGTGGATGTGCAGGACCTTTAAAAGGACACTTTCCCCATAAGGAGCTCCACTTTTTTACCTACCCAGAGTGTGGAAAAGTAAATGCACGCCTGTTTAATGCCTCTGTCACAGCAAGATTATCTTAGTTTAGCTTAATTACTGAAATGTCTGTGGGATTAGTAGCAACTCTGATCAAAGGAGCTTTCCCCACTTCGTCTCTTCGCTCACTTAAGAGCACTTTGACTCCACTAATCTGTACATCCCTTCCATTTCTATCCTCCATTCACATGCTCAATTCCTGCCTTCCAGACCTACCGCCGCTGATCCAGAAATGTTCTGCCCGACATCCTCAGCCCACTGTCATCTTCGAGGCGGCACTTTACCGGCTCAATCAAACAGAAAGAGGGAAGCAGACAGGGCCTTATGTAACTACATATTCCATCATCAGAGGTAGGGAGCTGAGACATCAGGTAGGTAGATGCATACACAAGTACAAACAGAGTTTTTCCTTGTGGTCTGATGTGTTTATCATCATTTTACAAGCTTCTTTGAAAACCATTTTTGTAATTTCTCTATAGCGGGTTTATTGCTGTTTAGCCTAACTGAAGTGTGCTTACAAATTTACATTCTAAGAGCAGTCCAACCTCTAATTTCAGGACATGGCAACCTATAAGGACTTCACCGATGTGTTTGTCATCTGTGTCATCTGATCAAGCTAATTATTAACCATCTGACACACTGTAAGCTGCTGTTTCAAAGAGCAACATACTCAAAGGCTGCAAAGCCGTGCAATTTGTTCTTTTTCCTATAAAAAGGAACGCAAACTCTCGGTCTTTCCAGGCGCTGCCACACAGGAGGCTACAAACTGACCAATGAATAAGGCTACTTGTCACACTTTACATACACAAGTTCAGGAATGGAAAACAAGTTCAAGAAAACACAAGCAAAGAAAGTATTTTAAAACAGTATAAATCTAAATTATAATCTTGAGCAGATGTGTATCTCAACGTTCTCTTCATTCATGGTGACAAACATTTTTTCAGTCTCAAATACTTTTCCAGTTTACAGGCATTTCTTATCAAATTTGCTTCGCCAACATTTCTGGGTCACTTTGTTTTGATAAATATTTGACCTGAATTGATTGACTTCAGCTCTCTGCCATTTTGTTCTGGGTAGGTGGGTTGTGGACTGACTTGTGGGGGACCTTGGGATAAGAGTGGCTGTCACCATTATTATACGAAACTATGAAAGAGAAGACCCGCAGGCAAGGTGACTGCATGTCTGTACTGCAGATTGAAGTGAAAATTTTACAACAGAATCAATTAAATCTGAAATTGATTTAAACAAATCAAAATTGTCAAACAAGAAAGATAACACCATAGTCAGACATCTTGCTGATTACTGTGTAGTTATTCCAGACATTTTTAAGAGTCATATTAATCAGGTATTCAGGCAAAAACTTGATGAATATTGAAATTTAAACATCAAGGAAAAGTGGTCAAATTTCAGGACAGGAGCAGAGGCACCAGCTGACTTACTGTGTCCTGTGCCAACACAACACAATTCTCAGGGGTGAGTAACAAGTTGTGTTTTTATTGTTGCTTTTAACACCCACACAACATACAGCAGCTTCCACAATAGTCGCCATGTTGCTTCCTCAGGAGGTTTCTCACAGCTTTGTCATCAGGGTCTAGTAGTAGTGGTAACTGGCTCACGAGTGAGAAACAGTTCTCCGTTCAAAACCTTTCCCATTTTTTTCCTTTCTTGTAGTTACCATGATGATTACAATATGAACTGCCTGTCTGAGATTTTATTTCATATATTTTCTAATTCATCATTTTTTGCCCTCTCCTCCTTTCTTCCTCTCTTCGTCTATCTTTTTGGGATGAAAGGCTGGGTATCAGCCTCTCTCCTCTTTTCCAAAGCCATTCAGTTGCAGACCCAAGCAGTGAGAGGGATTATCCCTCTATTTCTATTAGTCACACACTCATAAGCCATGTATCACTCTGAAGCTTTGTGTCAGCAACTCCACACCCAGAGTGGAGAGACTTCTCATTATTGGCGGATTGAGGGGTTTTAGCTTACAAAGAGTGCAATATTCTGAAAGTCAAGTTGTGTTTGAAGCAAGGCAAATGCATTTCACAGATTACTATATGGTGTAATATGTTTTAACTTTCATTACTGCTGTGACTCCTTAATTGGCATATTAGTTAAACTTAGAAAAATGGAAATGTTCTTAAATTACACACATCTGTTAAGAAACGTTTGAAGCATTTTTTCTGAGCCCCATTCTCAGGGTTCATGTAAAGGTCCAATATAATGGCTGTTTTCTTCTATCTTGTATCGGTATAACAATGATCAGAGCAGTGTTTTTTCTCGACCTCCCGCTTCCGCTCCTGCCTCCTACTTCACCGCACAGTGAGGGAGGAAACAGCTTGACGTCCAGGGAGGCTGCAGACAGCAAAGCACTGACCTTGAGCGATGACCACGACAGCTCCACTCCCTGGACACTTCTGTTTCCACCCCCCCCCCCTTCACCTTTTTACAACTACAGTCCAACTACAGCTCATTTCTAAATACATCTTATATTTGACAGGAAGAACTAAAATCAGGGGGTTTGGAATAAATATGAATATTTTTGCCAATGAAAGGGGCCTCATGCAGCAACATTTGCACACTCTTGTCATGATCCTCTCCTACTTTCTTTCTTTGAGGTTAGCTGGTATGAGTCAGTGGTATAGCTTGACGCGGACTCTTCCTTGCCGACTTGGACTTGAACTCAAACACTGGGGATTTGAGACTCGACTGGGGCTCGAAGTGTAGTGACTTAACCACAATACTGTTGCTAAGACGGATTTACAAAATCATCCTATTAGAAAAATTGTCTTTACGATGCTGAACCTCCTCTCTGACCACTACGAACACATGGTTACCCTAGCAACAACCCAGAATCACCATAGCAACTACCTCATATGACATGAGAACCAAAAAGAACTATATAATATTGTACCTGCATCCATTATGAACACATGATAAAGATTAGACTATTACAAATACTAAAAAGACCTCACAAACTTCAAGACTATGTTCAAATAAAGCTTAGATTGGTTTCAGTGTGGAGTTGTTAGCTTATGTAAAGAATGCCTTGAAATTTAAGTGCAATACAAACAAACAATTTGTAACAAACAAACAATACATTTAAAAAAAATCACATCCTTAAATATAGAGATCATATTCATGATTATAGCTAAACCTTATACACACACATTCACACAAACCAACAGATTAAATAATTCATCTATTTCCCTCCAAGAATGTGTTGATGATGGTGATGATGCATGTGGGCGTCTGTGACTTTATGCTCAAGCTTATCCGAAAAACACTTCCCATGCGATTGTTGTCAACCACAACCTGGGGAAGTGTGTACGTGCTCAGGGATGACACTTAATTCACTCTATGTCACATGTAAAAGCAGAGACAGCAAAAAAAACCCCAAAAAACTGCACGATAAATTTTAAAGCGCATTCGTCTTCAGGCACAGGAAACTGTTGATGGCAGAGTCTCTGTGCATTCAAATGTGAAAGAAACTCCAAAGGCTGATGCAGAAGATAGTTTGATATGATGTAGTATACAGAAAGTCAACGTACCATGAAAAATCCTTTGGTCAATGCTGCAGGGTGGAATAAACATTTTATGGATCATTCTTAGGTTCTTCCAAAGGCGTATAAAACTGAAGTAAATCTTTGTTTCAGTGAGGGAGCAGATTTGAGCTTTAACCTTAGCATGTGGTGCTTTAAATTGAAGCCTTCTTGTTGTCCTACTTAATTTTTCTGTTCTAAGCAAGTAAAGCTCTCTGTGTTTGCTAGTCATTTAACATATGCATATCTTTTGAACTTCTAAAACATTTTTATTGGTCAGTTGAAAACCAAAACATGTGGAGTATTTTCTTGGATCAAATGAACCGGCAAATATTTTGTCTCAAATCAGTGAGAGAGTTCTACTGCAAATACTAACTAGACGCAGAAACATCCTGTTTGTGTTTTCCTGATTTCTGCAGTGCATCTCATTTTCAGTTATATGAGCTGATTTCTGCTAAAAAAAAAAAAAAAAAAACAAATTTACAGGAAACCATCAGGTCTACTTCACTGAAAGAAAATCCTGAGAAATATCACAAAAAATTTTGAGACCTATTTTCCTGAGGATAGGTAAAGGAAAATACATTTACATCAACAGTAATGTGAGAATCCATTGAGACATGAGAGTCCAAATTCACAAATGCAACTCTCTACTTATAAAATATATAATAATACATTTAGTTACACCATCAGAGTCATTTTAATTCATGGTATTTACTCAGTTATTTGTGTGAATAGAAGAAGGTATCGAGTTAAAGGTCCCAGGCAGGAGTGTTGAAGTGAAAAATGACTCTAACATGAAAAACTCCAGAGTGGGCAGAATGAGCAAAACAAAAATAGACCTTTTTCTAGTTAGCACGGCTGAGAATTTCAGTTCAACCTATATCCATGAGTCATGTGAGGAAGACGTCAGTGAGACGCCAACATCAGCCCTCGGAGAGAGCAGATGATGCTCATTTCCAATTCCCTTCACATCTTTCTTTAATTAAGGAGATCAATATTGTTTCCTGTGCTCCAGTGAATGTGCAAGAGGCTTTCATTTTGGACTCCACTGTTGTCTGCCACTTGATGCCAACCTCAATTGCTTTCTTACTAAAAGACTAGATTTAGATAGAGTAATCACCTTGGATACTATAGTCATAAAAATTCTTGTTAAATTGATCCCTGTATGTCTGTTTATCTATCTATCTATCTATCTATCTATCTATCTATCTATCTATCTATCTATCTATCTATCTTCTAATTTAATCTGATCTAATCCTATCCATCTATCATTTCAGGACATAGCTCACGAGGCAATAGCAATGAAAAGACGAAAACAAAGATATCCACATAAAATCAAAACTAAAGACATTCCTCAGTCCAGCGTGGATTCAGCCATAGATAATCTACGCATACAGTACTGTGAAAAAGTCTTCTAGGTCCTTTTATTGTCCTTGATCTCCTTTGATTCTACAAATTCCCTTATAACAGCTTGAACACCACATCTTGAGTGTCCAGTTTGTTGCTGATTTCCCTTTGAGAGTGGCCTTCCTGATGCAACATTATGATTTTATGCCAAATTCTGTGATCTTTGGCATTTTGAATGGAAGTTGGTCTTATACAAATTAGCAGCTTCCAATGTGTTGAACTCATACAACATGTGTATGTAATGCTCAAGCATGCCTTGCACAAACCTGGTGAAATATACCTTCTTTTTCAGCATTATTTTTGACATTAAATAGTTGACAAATACAGATGTTAGGTTAGATCTTTGGCTCCAATCTATTTGGGTTTAGGAGCCAGGTTCCTGCTGTTGCTCAAGTGTAAGAGGGGGTCACAATAAATACTTGCCACTTTAGCCTATAAAGCTGTTTTTTATATATATATATATAT
>CM076660.1:8289224-8364506 GCA_038496675.1 Rachycentron canadum | reverse complement strand
TATATATATATATATATATATATATATATATATATAATTTTTTTTTTTTTATTTCTTCCATATTGTACATAATACTTCACTTAGTTCAGTTTCTTATCTGCTGCTTGTCATAGTTTTGCATAGAACCTTTGGACCATCAGATGTCAGACAGCAGCATCAGAGTGAACACCCTGTCATGTCCAGCTTCAAACTGTAGTCGTGCTTACTACACACAGAGTAGAGGAATTTGTTTGTTTTTTTTGTTTTGCAGCTTCCAAATTTCTTTGTGAAAAATCACGATTACAGCNAAGCCGGGTTGACACCAGCCATATTTAAAACATAGACATATATAGACACACAGGTATTACTATGTCTGGTAGTGAAGGCTTTTCTGAAAAGCAGAACATATATATATATATATAAAATTTTTTTTTTTTTTTTTTTTTTTTTTTTTAATACTGCTACACATTTCCTTTATTCTCTGGTTGTATTCTAATAAAGAGACTGAGAAAAAAATCATATATGGTCATTATAGCATTGCTAAAACAACACATCTAATAGCGGCCTAAGACTTTTGCACAGTTCTGTACATCTGTATATCAGATTGCATATTACAGCAGAGTAGGTGGGCACACCAACATTAACAAATATTTAGCTTGTGCTGCAGCTTCTTGGAACTTTATGCAGCAGCCTCCTGTCATTTAACGCCTCTGCACACAGCCTCTTCTGTAGCAAAGCCACTATCTGTCTGTCTATCTAATCACACTCTTTCAAGACTGGCAGAAATGAAAAATCCAAAAATCACCCAGATTTAACTGCAGGCAGTGTAGACAGGTCATTTTATTCTGAATTACGCCATTTGCTCACGGGTCTCATTACTGATGACTCACAGCTCACTTATCTTGTGTCTTTCCAACTTGTGCAAAATAATGAGCTACAAAGGCTGAATTGGTTACAATTACTGTATTTATATGCCTGCACTTAAACAGGCAGGGCATGTGTACACAGGTCTTGTGTGTGCCTGTGGACATCTCAGCTCATGTTTGATTTAATAAGGTTTTCTTTATTTCTTCCAACTTCTAACCAAGGCTTATACAAACACCGAGCTGAAACATGTGATCACCTACGTACAGTGACGGGTACATCCACACCTGAGAAAATATTCCCAATCTGGATCATCTATAAGTGATTTGCATAGGGTTTTTATTTTATTCATTCAGTATGACCACATCAACTCTCCTCTATGAATATATATTGAAAACTTAACACTTATAGAATTCTCTGTTTTGTGAGAGCACAGTCATTATCTGTGAGTCTCTGGGTCAGACTGAATCTGCCCTATGTGATAGGCAGAAGGGAGGTATCAAACACACAGCAGAAAAGTGTGTGTGTGTGTGTCAGGATTACAATAGAGTGAATGACACATGACATAGAAATAACTTCTTCAGCTGAAACGCTGATGGAAGGATGCTTCACCTTCAATGCACAGACTTGAAATTGTGAAATGTATACATTTTCATAAATATATCTGAATCTGGCTCAGCAACAAAGCAGCAACCTGACTGCTCATTCATGATGAATGAATTCATTAAAGCTGTAATTATTTTAAATTTGCCTTGACTAAAACAAGACACAGACCCTGACTGAAGGTGAATAAATTGGTTTCCTATTTACATTGGTTCCTTTCCTTTCCTTCAAGTTGCTGAAGTCTTTGAGGAGTTCACAATGTCTTTTTGTTTTATCACAACTACACATTGATTGTATTTTTTCTTTGTGACTTTGGTTTCTAAAATATTTTTGCAGGCCAGCAGTTAGAAATATTTTAGGGTATTGAAGTAGCTCCACAGATCATATATATTTTAGGAGCCAGACTGTAGGGAAGCATAGTATTGGGCCCTTCAGAAATTTTGACATTGTGCAGCACCCCTGAATCCAAAAATGCCTCTCATTCCCCACCAAAGCCACCCACAGCACACACTGTGAAGAATTCTGGTCATCAACCCCGTCCACTCGAGGCTGGCAGAGTCACAGGGCTGAGCGCAGGCACCCTGGAGGCGTTGGCAGAGGGGCGGATGATTCATTTATCTTTTAGCCTCCCACCCTCCCTTTTCAGTGAGCTGATGCAGGTACATGTACAAAAGAGTGCTTCAAGTGTTCATTTGTACCAACTCTCATCCAGCTGCACAACGCTTTCTGCCACAGTGTGTCTGTCACCTCCTATACACTGGATTTCTTTGTTCTGTAATCCACAGTCAAGCTACTGATAGATCTGACATTGAATAGAGTTTTATGTATTTGTGATACAATCAGGTATGAAATCCTCTTGCAACTGTACATATGAGACGGTCCTTTATAAGAACGAGCCCACAGCCCGTCCGTCAGCAGGTTATTATTATTAACAGTTTTGTTGCTAATCATCTGGTGGCTGTGGTAATTATGGCAGGAGCAGAGGGAAAAGTGCGGTGACATAGATTATAAAGCAACAAAGTCCACATCAGGGGGATGCTGGAGATGGATGGGTCAACAAAACACAGGAACATGAGGGGTGTCTGATTCCCACATGAAAGTAGCAGTTTATGTTGTTTCTATCATCCATGACCATTTGTCGTGATCAATGTAACCATGACAACAAAGATGTGACTGTTAGTAGTATAGCAATCATGGCAGCAAAGATAGATACACCACTATCAGTGCAGTTTTGTTGTTATTGTTGTCATGACAACTGAGGTTCAGTAGACCTGCTGTTGGACCGCTATTTCAGGAGACCCTCGTATGCATAAGGGTTGAACAAAATGCCCTGTGAGGTTGTTCAGGTTGGAGACTGGTAAATAGCATCTGAAAATGTGAAGACATCACAACTGGGAACATGTTCATACAGATGTGTCAAGCTCAGTTATTAACACATCTGCATACTCGGCCATATACTAGTGGGTTAATCTAACTTTGTTTTAAGGGGCTTCATAAACCTTTATCTAAAGATGCACATACTGTATAAGGTGTAGTGTTTACCTCAAAATCTGTGAGTGCGATATTTGTTGTAAAATCTTATAAATATTCTCTCCTTTCAGCTGCAATGACCCCATATCCTCAGGAGTCATTTAAGTTTTAGCTACTCTAATCTACATCTAATCTAGTCCGTCTAATTGGGGATAATATGCCAGCAATAGGTGAATTTAGTCTTCATCAGTTGATAGTCTAACATCAACCTTCGATCTCGATGTTCTGCTCTGTGCAAAGACAGAAATTAGGGAACAGCACTGAGGAATGAATGTGTCCTTCCTGTGTAACTTTTCTTAAACCACCCATGTTTGACTGTAGCTTGCCTGGCTTCGCCCAGACATTGTGGAGGTGAAGATAAGCTGTACAGTTTTAAACATCTGAGTGGTAATTACTGAGTGAGAAGATGAGACAAAAACAGACTGAGCTGCAAGAGACGAGGGAAAGGAAAAGTGAGAGAAGCACAAGGGGTGAAAGAAAGAAGGTGGGCGTCCTGGAAGGTATTTATTATGTGGCTTCAGGATGAAACAGCAGGAATGTAACAGGCAATTTGAAGTTGTTGTCCATGTTCAGGAGCAGCCTTTGTTTGGCAACTTGTAATTAATTGTTATCACACCCACACGTTTTACAAATGGAATAGCAGCACTGTCTCTGGGGAAGACTTCAAGATCCAGTAATACCACTGTGTTTTATGAAACTACATAAATAAGAGGAAAAAAACACTACATTTCTGTCAAAAGGGTACATACACTGGCATCTGTTTTATGCTTGTGACATTCATGGTAGCAAGCATTAGAGTCAAATCCATTCTTCAGTATGTCCCTTCTGAAACAGAGGAAGCAGAGGTTACTTTAATCTTTTTTTTTACAGTCAGTTAGAATTATGTTAAGTTATGTTTGACAAAAGTAAAAATAATTATCTTTTAGAATAAGGTTTTGTCACCATTATGTAGTGGAACTCAGAGTTGTGACACTCCAACACACAAACACTTTCTGTGGTGTCGGTCTTGTTTCCCAGAGAATAGTAATAAGCTCAATATAATGGAAAATAATAAGCATAATGAGGATTCACAAGTGTACTGACACCTTTCAGCTTTTCCTTAATTACAATTTTTTTCAATTCAATCTTTATTTAGTCAGGTATTGGATTATCCAGTTGTTCAAATTGATAAAATAAACGTTGCTGAGAGCACAGATAATATTCAACAATTGACAATGGAAAAAAATTTACAGGCAAAAACCTGAAATAAGAAAAAGAATTGGAAAAATCTAATAAAGGTCAGGTAACTATTAATGACACCTACATAATCCAACTGTCCCATTCTTGTATAATGCAGCTTGTAACACAACATGAACCTTTGACTTACTGTAAGATCAATTTATCAAAAGTTTGTGGACGGATTTGTGTCTGGAATGGAGTGAGTTTTTACTTTGTGTTTTCTGCTTTGGGCAAAGCATTGAGATAATTAGGAGAATCCTCTGTAGTTGATATTACTACCAGCTGTGACACCAGGGTGTCTCACCCTGCAGGGATCAATTCACCGTGGTTTGTTCAGAAGGTTTATTTACACCCTGACTGGAAATCAGTCTCAGTTAATTGAATATGTTTTGTGGACAATGCTTTCAGTTACAGTCACAGAGGATTTATTTCTTGAAGCGGTTTCCTCCAGAATGTACTCTCTGCAGGGTGCAACATTATTGCATAGTTTAATTAACTTTAAATTTTAATTATTTGTTTGTATGTGTGTGTGTTTGTGTGTGTGTGTGTGTGTGTGTGTTTTATAAAAGCCAAATTTTGGGGCATTCTCTGAGACTGTACTGCTACTTTCTCATTATACATAACAGACTCTTAGATCTCCTACTTCCAGAGGTGTGTTACCTGATGACACGTGTTGGTGCTTTGGAGCTGTCACTGACGTGTTAGATTGCCTTATCAAATACATGGCTTCCACTGGCAGGCTTTCACAGAGAACACACAACTCTGATAAAAGACTGAAATAAATGTGAACTGCTAAGCACCAGAGAGGATGTGACGGCCAGAGCCAATAATTATGATTTCCTTTTTCAGGCTTTTATACTGCTTGTGTGTCTGTGTGTGCATGTGTATGTTTTTGAGAGAGCTTGCTATCACACCGAGATGAGAGGCCAGAGGGTTTTGATCACTTCACCCTAATTATGCCATTTAAAACTGCAGATTTAGATAATTAAGGCAATTTTATCCACTGATTTCTTCATTTTATGACCTTGGATGTCTTCATGGAATTTGTGGTAAATCAGTTAAAAAGAAATATTCAACTTTTAGTATCTCCAGAAAACCCCAGTGGAATCAACAGCTGAGCTTTTAGTGCATTAACTATTAACATATTTAAATTCACTTAGTGTGTAATTTAACTAAATAAAAAATGATTCAGCAAAACAATCAAATTATGTAACAAAAATAAAAATTTGCATCATTTAGCACATTACATATAAAGCAATAATCAGGTTTTGTTATGTTGTTTACTCTGTGCTAAATGGTCACAGCTCATGAAGAGAAGCAAACATTGTGCGTAGTACTTGGTTGTGCTTTACTCATGGACAGTTTTACAATAGATAAAGTACAACACAGTAAGAGAGACATCGCAACTGTCAGCTGCTTTGCATTCAGGGCCCAGGCTCCAAACAATAGGCTCAACTCTGGAAGATTCTCTGATGGTGTTGAATACACGATGAGGTTTGCCTCCCATCAGCATGGCTCTACACTGTATTACTGTACAGGCATGGAGCCAGACTCTTTGTGGTCTGCAGTGGCTCACTTCTGAGTTATTGGGCATGAAGCTTTGGGCGACAGCTATTATTTTATAGAATCATCTAACTGTCTCTGTCTGTAAGGCTGCTTTCTCTGCTTGTTGGAATTTGAATTTGAATTTGAAAGTCCAATTCAAACACATCAAGAGTGTCTCAGTTGCCTTGTCTATCCATCTTTCTGTTTGTCTCCATCCTGACAGTCTGAAATCCACCTTGTGAGCTCAGCTACCCCTTCTCGTGTCTCCCTTTGTCTCCCTGTCAGTTTACATACAGTATTTGCTGGTCCCTGTTTATTTTCTTGCGGTGGGATACATGTAGACAGAACAACTGAACTATAAACTGCTCTGCATATTGTGATATATGGGCCACACAGACAGATGGGAGTGTGAAACCTGACAGGATTATATCTGTTTACAGAGAAGATTTTTGAACGCCTCCTAGCATGGACTTTTTAATTCCGTCTTATGGCTCATCTCCCCCAGATTCAGGCAGGAATTTAAGAAGTGAAGCTCCAAGCTAGAGGGATGATTGACATGAAGGTAATTAATCCAGTTAGAATAGCCTCACTCAGTCATAAACTGAACAGTGTCAGCACCTAAAACAAATGATTTACCCAACAAATGTGTGAATTTGCTAGATTATCATCATTAAAAAAATGAATAATAAAAATTACAGATTTCCTTGACACAGTTGTCATAAAACATCTATTGATGGTACAGGGCACATCATTGGTGATGTAGCCTGAGGTGATCAGGTGTTTCAGGTCTTAGACAACCTCACTTGGTTGTTGATCAGGCCTCAGCTGCTCTCTTTAATAGATCAAGAGACCTGAAAGTTTTCTCAGCAGCTTCCATCTTGTTACAGATGGCTCTCCTCCTCCTCCTGCCTGTGATGCTGAGCACAGTCTAAGCCCACAGAGGGACTGTCCTGCAAAGCCTCAGCACCCTGCCTCCATAGGTAAGCCCCTTGACTTCCAGCTGTGTCGGTGTAGAAGCCTCTTCTGGAAAACCTCACCTATATGGTCCCCCTTGGCACAGTCAGCCCCAGCATAATAAGGCTATTTGTTGTTTCTGATGCCAGAACAATGTCAGGTCTGAGGGTTGTCTTTGAAACATGCTGAGGGAACCTGAGTTCCCTACCCTACTTGTGCATTACTGAGAAACCCTGATGTTGCCTCTGGTGTTGCTCTTGGCATCTCCCTGGCTCTGTTGAAGTTGATGAACTGCTTTAGGGCCTTAACTTTCTGTAGCTGGTGATACCACTGGAGATGGCCATGCCACCAGCAATAACAGGCTTCTACCAGAATCTTTGGAGAATGAGAGAGGGGCACATTGGTTTGTCTACCAAGTCTGGTGGTCTCTGTTCCTAGCAGGACTACATGACGTAGCCGTAAAATTGCCTTTTTAACTTCAGCCTCTGCTCTCCACCTCATGCCCATCTTTACTGTAAAAACTAGTAAAAATTCACTACAACCTGATGGTGTAGGGCTCAAATTCTTTGATCTAGACCTAGCCATCTCCTCAGGATGCGACTGGCTCTCTTTTCCAGAAATAGTGGAGATTGGCTCTGATATAGCAGAGTGAAATCTTGAAGACCTTGATCACTTTCAAGGTTGTTCTCAAACACAATTGGATTATACCTCAGATTAAATTTATGGAGGGCAACCGAGGATCGTGACAATGATAAATTAAAGTAGAATCATGGAAGAAGGACAACAGAAACAGAGAAAAGGAGACATTACTCAAGTATATGTTCACCAGAGTTACCTAAGTCAAGCAACATAAAGCAACATACATAGTCAGTATCATGCGGTTGGTTGGTTGACATGATGTACCTTTCCCAAGCCTTGAAATCTAATGTCTACCCAGTTATGGTTCCTAAGCTATGGTTGGATAGTCTTGTTTTGGGAAGGGGGTTAGTGAACAGTCAATATGATGCTACTGAATCACTGTACTTCACTGCAGGTGAACGTTACTTCTGCACTGTCACTGAATCTCGAAAAACTAGCCCATCAGTGATTCACTGTTCTTGAGCTGTCCATTTGCATTGCATAAGCCATCACGTTATTAATATAGGTTGTGGGTGCACACACGGAGGACCATATTGCTGCATATACCTGCATGCATATTTTAATTCACAGACCCACACATGAACTTGAGACCACCTGGATTTAGCTGTGGTGTGAAATTAGAAAGGCTCTGTTGCTGTTAGATATTAAAAACTGGCACCTCGTTCTAGCCTCAGGCATAAATTCCTACATTTTGGTAATACAGCCTTGATAGTAACTTCTGCAATGTCAGGCATTCCACTAATCTACTTTAGGGCTGGTTTCTTAAATAGTCTGGTATTTGATCCCTGCATTAACATTGGTCTCATGCATTTTTACACCAGAGTTTGTCAATAAAAAAAAGTTTCTTCATGTTTCTGTATCTTTCCAAAAATCATTGATTCACTCTATTTATTCTAGTCATGGAAACGATATATTTTGAATCAATAAATATGTATAAATGTCTGCATTTGAGCCTGTATATGTAAATTGAAAATATTAAACTTTTTTGCATTGAATTACCTATTAGACCTATCAAATATTTTTATTATTTCAAATTTTAACTCAAAACAAAAAATTTTCAACAAAACTTTTCCATCACAACTTTCATTTTATTGTCTTCAGTAATATGTAGTATTTTCTGATTACTATTCTCTACACTTATAACACAGGGTTTTCTTAATTTGAGTTAATTTGCTTTATGGTGGTCTTCTTGTAGGGAACATTTTTAGATTTATGCTGAAATCCAAATGCATTTTTCTTACACTACCATTTTAGTTGTTTTTCTTCTCTAATTGTCATGTTTTTGATTTATATGTGGGTTTGATCAGCTCTGAGCTCATAGTGACATCAGCAGCAGACTGCAGGGAGGTCGTAGCAACAGCAAAACAGGATGCCAGCTCCACCTTAACCTACAAGTTGCTCCAGGGGGACAGTTTATCCAGATGAATGACAAGAGTTGGACTCTGAAATTGTTCAGAGGGTGGGAGTACAAATACAATATCACTGCTGGCCAAAGGCAAAACCTTTCATAATGTTAAGTGAAGTGTTATGGTCTTGGACTGGAGTTATACTTCTCTTACACAATCCCCTTCACTGCACTGCAATGATCTTATTCCTCAGATCAGTCTAAATCATGCATACTTATTGGTTTATGTGGCCTACTCCCAGAGGTTTCCTGGCACTGCTGTAGATGAGTCAGACACTTTACAAACACCAGAGATCCTGCCTTGTGGTGTTTTTGAATGGCACTTCACAGCACAGTTACCCCCCCCCCCTACCTGCACTTTTAGTACTTCCTCTAATTGAACAGCTCTCTAAGCATGTTTCTGTCTGACGTTCACCTCTCTCCAGAGGGTCTATTTTCCCTCTATGTGTGAGTGTATGTATTTTTTGGTGTGTGTATTAGTCTCTGTATATGCTTTTCAGTACAGTTTCTCTAATACCACTCATCCCTCAGAACCTGGCTTTCATATGGTAATTCAGAAGGCATTATTCACAACTATTGTTCAAGGTGTTTTGACGGAAAACGGCCTGCAGAGCAGATATGACAATGAGGATGAAACATGAACAGGCGAGACCCAAACTAAAAATGCAGTGACAGAAAATCTAAATAATAGTCACACAAATGGAGATGCATTTTATTGTACCTTAGAGAGAGGCAGATGTCACTTGAATAGGCTGTTCTACACCATCTTCACTTTCAACTTCATAACTCATGCTTAGACCTGTGAAGTAGTGCGTCCTGTGGGAATCAGTGCAGGTATTTTATTATATAGAAACACCTACTAACGTAGCACTGAAAATTTTTCAGGTAGGCCTAGTCTTACAAACAAGTCATGGAAATTCATCGTTTTATAAATCACAGAAATAAAAGAAAGAGGAAATAAACCTTAGTGATGTTACCATACATGCAACAGAACATTTTAATGTGTCTCATAGCCAAATTAACAAAGACATTTTTCATTTGCTAACCATATACCATAATCCATTGCCCCAAACTCTCCAGATATGTCATTCCCACATTCACATTTTTTTTTTTGTTTTTTTTTCCAAGAGAGATTAGGTTTATCAGCACAGCAATTACCATTTCTAAAAAAGAGCCTGTGGTCGTCTTTGAACATAAGGATGATGTGAGAGAGAATTCTCCTGATACCACATTTCCTCCTCAGAGTTTCACTCCAACAGGGCGGTAAACAGATTACGGGGATTTTAAAAAGCTCTCCTTCACTCCTCGCTGCACATACACAGACTTGACATAATAATCATACTCTAATATATTGTCTGGAAATGTGCTGGAGTATGTCATTCCTTTTTAGGTGATTAACTAAGTTCCTGAAACGGTGGGTGCAGTGCTGCAGCTGTAGTGGGATTTGGATGGTAAAACACAATAGGTGGGTATAAGCAGAAGAAGACGAAGAAGAGGAGAGAGCTGGAGCCTATATAATGTATAAAATGAAGAGTTTGTTTTCAATATGGTGAGGCTACTTAGATGAAGTGAGTTTTTCTTCAAATGTTTTGTAAAAGACAAATGTATATTATTCTGAAGTTGCATACAAGTTCCTAAATCTTACACAATTAATAAGATCATCAGGTCAATATTGAAACCATGAAGCCAAACACTTAAGGCAACTGAGACAGCTTGTATGATATAATCTTCCATGCAAGTATGCCTGGCATTCATTTGGAAATCAGTTATAACTGTGATGATAAAACAGAGATGAATTTCATGGGTAATTAATTACTAAAAAGAAGACAAAATGTATCATTATTTTTCCTTTTTGTGCAAAACTGGGTATAATGTTAGTTACCACAGCGTCAATAATGATAATGCAGTTCATTTGCCATTTATAATGTAGACTTTTATACTCACCCAGCAGCAAGGTTCAATACAGCAGAAGAGAGGTGTTTCAACAACAAACAGTGAAATCTCAGCTGCTAATTAAAAAACTGGTTAAAAAAAACATTGCAATTGAGCCTGTCCCCTCTTTTTTATTAGGCTACCCTCTTCTCCTTATGTGCAATGTGACATGCTGCACACAAAATGTAATGCAATAATGTACTTTTTTATTCATTTATCCATTCACTAGGGTTGCCGTGGCAACATGTGCAAGCAGAAATACCCAATATACCTTTTCTAAAACTCTTCCAGCTCCTTTAAAGGATTGCTAGTGCTTGTTGGTGGTGGTTGAAACTAAGATGCTAACAAGTCTCTGAGGTCCTCATTCCAGTGAAACCAGCTCTGATGTAGGGATCATAAATGAGGGAAGAAATTAAGACTGACCAGGACACTGAAAGTTTTGATATTGACTTCTCTCCTTACCACAAGCTGTGTTACATCACATTTGCTCCCTCAAATTCATTTGATATTTTTACAGCTGTAATATGTTTTGTAGGAAACATAATTGCTGGCTGAAAATTGGTAGTGCAACATTTATTGAAAGTATCAGAGACCCCAAGAGATGGTTGTGGACCATGGTGGTCAACAAAGCACACGACAATCCGGAGTTTGTTGTATTTGCAGCTTGCCAAATTTATAAATCAACATATCTCCATTATGTTAAAAGAAAACATAATCCAGTTATAACCGTGTTTGTACATATTGTCTGTTGCAGTTTAGTTGTAAAGAAACATTAGGAGACAGGGTTGATCAGAGGTCACCACCAAGTGAAGCAAAAAAGACATCATCTGCAAATGACCTGATTCAAAAACCCAATACATTCATATACTCTCTCAGTAACTAGTAACTCTCAGATTAATAACACCTACTACAAATATTTTCTTCCCTTTGTAACCCAATAACGACCCTACTTGTCAGTCTAAAGGACACTTTTTTCCTCACATCCTTGGAGCATCAAAGAAAGATATCAACCGTGTGAGTTCTGCAGTGTTAGGACACTGCAGAACTCACACGGTTGATATCTTCAGCATTTCAGGGCAAATGTACCCTACTGATTTTAACTGAAAGTCACATGCAATAGATTACATTTTAAGAGCAAATTACCTTTCTCTCATCATCCCTTACCATCCCATACCAAGGTCAAGCAGTTTAGATATGTACCTGAAGGCTGGTTTGAACTTGTAAGACAGAGTGTTGTAATATTGCCTCCTTTCTTCTTACTCCCTGTGTTTTTTCACTTCACTAAAGCTTTGAGGTTCAACTTATTTGTATTTTCTCATCATCGCCACCTGCATTTTAAAATTCTTCACATCACGGACCTGTCTAGACTTCCTTCTAAAGACACGGTAAGGAAGAAAATGTTAAAATAATACCTGAATGAAAACACTACTACGCTAAAGAAAAATAAAATAAATCAACCAGACAAACAGTGACAACTGTTTAGTAGCAAAGACTGACAGTGATACACATTAAGGGTGTTTTATCTTCATAAAAACACAGGCTGACAACCACAGAGGTAGGTCACTTACTGTATAGTTTGAATTTCTATGCATGTCTGGAAGGCCAAAGTCAGCACAGTGGCCTTCATGGATACCATTTATGAAATGCAAATAGTGTGGGTTTTCGGACTTCCTGTAGGCTTTTTATTAGATTACTCTGGGAGGTATGTCAAAGTTTCTAATTGAGATATAATGAAAGTGAACCAGTGGAGGTTCAACACTGTCATAAACACTGCTGGTAGATTTTTGACTCTCTCCACCAGTTCTATGCCAAATCAAATGTAAAGACAAAACATTTTTAACAAGAGGGTTATAGTGTCACAGTTTCTTCATCCTTTACTCTCGTCATGGTTAGTACAACCACCAGAGGTCACTTTGCAATAAAACATAATTGTAGTTAGTAACACAGTATTTGCGTAGACAGCCTACTGGCTTGTTTTTTGTTTTTTTTTTACAGAAGGATAATCTCACACAATCAAATCATAACAGGCATTATTTATTCAGGCTCATTTACTGTGTTTACGATAGTGAGTTGTTTTTTTTTTTTTTGCAGCTGTTGTGTATTTCAAAGCTGCTGAAATAGCTTGAAACTGATTAAGCCTAACCTTTCATCTTGATATAAGGCTGGATGCTTATCTAAGTAATACACAGTCGGATGGAAATTATGAATTGACGCCATGAATAGAAAATATCAACAGAATAAATAATGCAAAGAAACAAATGTATGGACAACGATTTCTCTTGTACCCTCCCTCGGCTTTGGACATGTCAGGACTGTTTGCTGAGCAGTTTCTCCTTGGATGCACCCATCTAGTTCAGAATCTGCCAACTATATGTCAGCCTCAGGATGTCAGGCAGACACCGGAGTCGTGTGTGTTGAATCAGGACATATCCTGAGTACCCAAGTTTTTAGATGCATTTTTGCAGTCAGTGAACCCCACAGGTTGAGCACATGTTTAGAGGGAAATAGACGATAAAAAGACAAATATAATAATAAAAGTAAAAACTCATGTATAAATTCATTCTCTTCTAACAGAGAAGTATAAAAATCTCAGTTATAATATACTGCACTCTGTGTACCCTTAGTGGTTGGTTTGTGTGTCTGGAGATGTGGGTAAGTATATCCTCTATTCTTGACATTTTCCAAGGAGTGAGAAGAGATTTACTCTTGTGTCAGGAGATGTGATATGATGTATTAGTTTCTAAAAATGTCCTGACCTCCATGAGATTGTCTGTCCTCAATTTTTGTGACATTTCGAGTAATGTGAAAAGACCTACGGCAGCATTTGTGCAGGAGTAACGTTTTTCATCATAGTCTGATTGTTCAGGTCACATCAGGTTTTAAAGTGAGAGAGAACATATGTTTATTCCTTATGGTGTGCAATGCAGGTGGAGCTTATCTTGCTATATTCTTCTATCTATTTTTCTAGTTTCATTCCAAAATGGGGGGAAAAAGCTCGACTTGGAGTTTTTTTGTTGGCATTCAGTAGGTGCAGCATGAAGCAGTCAATGAAACGGTTTGTTTGATTGACTGACTGATTTAAAAAATGGTTTGAAAATGATCATTTAAAGAAAAAAAGTGGTGGGAAGTTTTTCTCTCCTGCTTCCTGAGGCATCAGACGCTTCAGCTGAGGTCTGCGTTTGTTTAAGTTTTCCCTTGGATGCGCCCATCTAGCCAGTCACTTCAGCCTCGGGACTGTGAGACCGACGTCAGTGTTTCACGTGTGTTTTCTGTTTGTGTGTGTGTGTGTGTGAGAGAAAGAGAGCGAGAAACAGAAGAAGCCAGACAGAGAGGTCCCTATGCTCCCTCCCTATGTGTGTGTGTGTGTACCTATAAATATGTGTTTTGTGTGCAAATCAGAACATATCTGTATCCACTGCATGTTACTGTGGCTGTCAGGTCGAGATCTTGATTCGATGGAGCAAACCTGTCATGCAGCAAGTATGAAATCAGATAGATAAAGCAAGAAAGAGAAAGACAGAGAGAGACATGCTCATGTATCTCATGTATCGCCTCTCATGCAACTCGCTGATTGATTCACATTTCTAACCTAAACACATCTGAACTTACTGTACCACCACATAAGGTTTATGATTCACTGTGTGCTAGTAGGATTAATGAACATAATGTAGAGCTGACTGCCAATCCATATCTGTAACACCTTCCTTGTGACTAAGGCCATCATGTGTGACATGACATATAAGTGCAATATTTTTGAGGAATAATCATTTACGCTGCTGAATTCCAGCTCCCTCTGCTGAAGTGACACATTGTGTGTTGTTTAAAACTGTTCAGCTGAGTAAATTTAGACTTACTTAGCAAGTAGAGAAAATGGACCAAAAAGGAAGAGACTTCTGTAGTGGTCCTCAAGGCAAATGTGGGTAAATGTCACAAATTGTTTGATGTATTTAGTAGCATTTAAACAACTGCAGCATGAGATATATCAGCTCTGTTCAGTGCTGCAGTAACATGTAGCTTGTAATACTGTTTTCAACGGTGTGTGTGTGTATATATTTATATATATGTGTGTGTGTATATATTTATATATAAAATAAAATGCATGATTCATTTTGACATGGAGGAAAAACGTGATAAAACTGTAGTGACCCAAGTAGCTAATGTTCGGTTAAGCACATTTTTTGAATGTGAAGAAAATGTATGTGCTCTCTGTATATTGTTAGATAAATGGAAATGATTTCTGTCTTCAAGTGTGAACACACTGAGAGCCAGGGTGGCAGAGGTGTTTATATTTTTCTGTCACATTTCATTTCATCAGAGCCTGCTGGGCTTTAATGAAGTAGCTTTGTTGTTTTTGTCACACAACATCTTATTTTTTTCAGGAATCTAAATGGCAAATGGGCCTCAAGCAGTGTTTGATACTCACTGTTACCTTACAAACAATGAAGACAGGATAACTGTACCACAATACTGATGTAACATCCACAGAAATTGTATGTTTCAGTTTTTGTACAATATTAAACTGCAAATTCCCTGATACATTTTGTTTGAGTCTTTGCACAAAGTGTCATTGTACATATGCATATGTACAATGTGAAAGTATGGCCGACATGCTTGTTCTCAATACTGGCACAAAAAAACATGACAAACGGCTAAACAATGACACCAATAAATTGAAAATAGACGCAAAAAATGAATAATAAAATAAGGTTGGAGCAGATGAATAAATGACTTAAATCACACTCACAGGAGCGAGTCACATTTTAGAACAATTGATCATTTTCCCAATTTTTTTGTATAGATGTTGGTTTGTGCACCAGCCAAAGGGGAAATCTCTTATAAGAGGCCACTATCTGTAACACTCACTCAAAGGAGGAGAAGAAATGTTCGCTCTTGAACATCAATGGAATTTATTGTGCCGCTACAGCTCAAAATCCAGTCTATTATTAATTGCAACTGAATGGAGGTCTAAGGACAGAGAGTGTCGTATGTACAATACAGAGTAATGGACTCTGGTGTATCACAAAAAAACAAAAACTAAATATGATTTAAAGAAGAAGAATAAGTTACATGCTAATTTGTTGCACAGCTGCAGTATCCAGATGGAAAAGCGTAAGGCGGTGGTCAGAGAAACTCTCGCTTGGTTATTATTTCGTATTTTTATCTATTTACTCCAACATTTTACCCCATCCCTTATCCGTAGAATTCAACCTCAGTTAGATATGTGAGAAGATGGAGATGGATGTTCATATATCTGATAAAGCAACCTCAGACAGAAGCGTTCCCTTGTCTCCCCTCAGGGGGAGAGTGAGCGAGTGTTTGTGTGACTGTCTCTGTTACTTCAACTTACCATTTATTCTGCCTTTTTTTCTTTTCTCTTTTTAGATGACAGAAATATTGCAACATGGTTTGGCTGAAGCTTTTATTTTGTAAAGAAACTGCAGTGTTGAGATTATATCTGAATTTAAACTTTTTGATCTCATGATTGTCAAAAAGATTTACTGTGTCTGCATCGAAAGGTTTATCTTACCATTATTACATATTCTCAGACTGTGTTGAGTTGTTGTCCTGTCATTGCTTGGCTATTTTCTATATTTAAAAAAAACATGCTTAAAGGGGGACTCCACTGACTTAACCAATCAACAAGAAAGTAACGAGTTTCCTAGTTACACAACTTGACATTGTGAGTCCAGCAATACTAAATCAGTGGGGTGCTTTTTTTAAGAAAACTCAAATAGCCCACTTGCAGACAGTATATAAACACACACAAACACAGCTATGCTTTCCAGAGACTGTTTACACTGCCTTTTTTTTTCTTCCTCTCAGGTGAAAAGGAAACACATTAGCTTCATGTGCAGGAGGAAACCTGATCAGACTGTCCTCTCTTTCTTTGCAGCTAGCCAAAAGTAGACCGCCTCCTCTTCATGATTATTCCTCCTCCTCTGAGGTAACTCTTTGTATTTTTATGACTCACCCTGCTTTTTCTTTCGCTCCACATGTTTTATACTCTGAATTCCCTCTGTCATCTACTTTTCACTGCTTTCACCTCTGCTTTCTACAATGGTAGGAGAAATGATGAGCGGAAAATGTGGCCAGCCCTGTTCCTAATGCAGATGTTTTTTTTTTAAAACATACTAGTATAATATGTAAGTTTAAAAGCAAACCAGTAGAAAGGCCTAATGCACCTTTGTTTCTCTCTTTCTCTGATCAGGTTTCACTGCAAGTTTCACTGTGATGAGACAGGTACGCTAGTGAATGAAGGTCCAATTACAGGATAATTAGAGAGGGAAGTGAAGGAGAAAGAGAAAAATCCAGGACAAAGGATAGATGAGGAAAGCTGTGAGTATTAACTCAGAAAGAACAACCCTCTCCCTGACTTTTAATGAGGCCACGAGCCACAGAAAGAGCCATGATTTAGTCACTTGAGAATGAAACATCATTAAAATCTCAAGGAAACAGCTTTGTTGAGTCCAATGTCATAGATTCTTTGACTGACAGTGACTATAAGAAAAGAGTTAGATTTAAGCCCTTTGCACACCAAGTTTGTATGTTTTTGTGATCCGATGAAAATCATTACACACAGTCTGGTGCCTTTTAGCACCCTATAATTGTGGAAAATCCGCAATACACAACCTTAAAAACCCTGCAACGTACCAGCTCAAAGGCAAAATCTGAGCTTCCTTTTTGATGCATCCACAGTGTCTACACTTTGATGTTCATTTGACACCAGGACAAAATGTTAATGCTGTGATCACATTAGTATGATCACATCACTTAGTACATTCAACACTGTAAACATGTTACATAGCAACACAATGCATTTCCATTTAGTCATACAATAAACACTCTGTTTCTGAAATTGCGTTCAATTTATGCAAAACTTGTAAACACAGTTGTTGAGAGAGGCTGAGATTTGTACTGGGTTGCATCATATTTTACACTGTGTTGTATAATTGTTGTCTAACAGTGTAGCAGATTTTATTTTTTATATTTTAAAAGCTCAGATCTAAGCGCTCAGTATTTTTGCCAAAGGCTTAAATAACCTAAATTGCAAATTTGTTTCCCTGGAGGGACATATCTACCCTCAGAGGAGCTACATTCCTAAATTCATCATTTGTGGGTTTCAGGCTGCTGTGGAGCAGCCACTGGAGCAAAGAGCTTTGTTGTCATAACCACAAATTAAATAGTATCCACCTCATGTTGGTGGGTCCAGTCTACTCAGAAAAAAACTGAATCATAAAATTAACAGACTTTAAGTGAAATGGATCCAGATTGGTATTTAACATCATCTCTTAGTAATCCCTGCTCTCATGGAGCACAGTTTGCAGTCTGCAGCGCACACTGTCTTGGCATCCGCTCCTAAATATGACTGACATCTGACCAGGGATTATCCCATTGCCCCAGTTTCACTGGGACTGGCGAGCAGAAAGCACTGTGTCGCAAATAAGCTGCACAGACTACACAAAGATCAGAGAGAGGGTCTGTGTATGTGTAGGTTTGACTGCCTGTATCAGTTCATATCTGTGTGTGTGTGTGTGTGTGTGTGTTAGCTCAAGCATGAATGTCTGAACGTATTCACTTTTGTCTGTGTGACCATATGTGTGCATTCAGTCAGTGAGTGTATCTGTGTGTCACTACAGATGTAAGGACAAACAAAGTAGACATGACAAATTTATTTGCACACCTTTGACCTATTACATTTTCTTTCCTGAAATAATATAAATAACAGAAACCCAGGGTCGGTACACTGTAGAGCTGTGTGTTCTGTTTTGTGCAATAACAAACATAGCAGAGAGACAAATTATTATTCTACCTCTGTAGCCGCTCTATGAGAGAGAGAGACAAGACTTACATCCCTTAACCCAGACATTTTTTTCTAAATAATTCAACTGTGCTCAGCATTTTGAATATTATATGTACCAAACTCAGTGAGAGCACCCCAGCAGCAGTAAGGGTTCGGGGACTTAACTGATATCCTCCTAAATGGGCGGGAGAAACTAGGCCAGAACAAAGTGCTCACACACATCCACACACACAGGGACGCACACACACACACACATTAAACATTGCTTCAATCTAGCAAATTACTCAGTTGGCATGGCAAAGTACATTTGCATTTACCACAGAGATACCATAACCATCTGTAGCTACTTTGCTCCCGTTCTGTAGATTTGAATTTAGTCGTCACTCCCTCTCTCTCTCACACACACACAGGGAAAGACAGGGAGATAACTAAACATCCTTTGACATATTAAATACACACTAGTGCCACCTCTAATGTTAGTAGAATCCTACATTTGTAATACAAATTGTGCATTGTGTTAAATACTTCATGCTCTTCTTTAGTTTTGTATATCTTCTTGAGCATATTGTGGTCGGCGTTTCACTAACATGGTCGGTAGCCAGGACACCAGCAGGCTAAGAGGCGAAGGGTGTGTTGGTGTGGGAGACCATAAATATGTTGACTGCATGTCTGAATATTTCACTGCTGTACCATTCAGGGAGTAATAAATTCATCTAATACAAATTATAATTGACCTCCACGAAAACAAAGACTCATAAAACCTCATCATCAGCTACATAAAAAAAGGAGAGGCTCAGTCGAAGCAGAAAGGAGCTTTGCAAAATTCATCCACACAACCTCATGAAACAGACGATGCGAGAGTCTTTGGAGTCACCACAGAGGAAAGGAAAATTTTAAGTAAGATCTCTTCATTGTCCAGCCTGTGCTCTCTTTAACATCAATATAAGATTTTGACATATATAAGATTTTAATTTTTTATCTCAACCTCTTAGCCTTCCATGCATCTCAGCCTGATTTAAGTTAAATGTAAATTCTCACTGTTCTGATCTTTACATAAAATAATCCGCTCTTAAGATAATATTATGATATAAAGAAAACTTTTATAATGCTATAGGGCTCAGGTTTATAAATGAGCTTGCACAACACCTGAAATTGTGATCAAAAGAAGTCATGTAAGTACAATAAATGTCAATCATGTGTTTCTCCTGCTGCTCTCAAACTGGACAGGATTGATTTACTACATCTTGATCTATTCCTTTGCTCCTTATTTCACCTAATGTTTAGAGGAAACATGTCACTAATGTCCAAATAGCAGAACAAGAAAAGACAGTAAAATTTTTCTCTGAGACTACTTACTTCACAGGTCTGGTTGATGAATCAATGTACTAAAAGGGATGGGATGGAGGGGGGAGGGGGCTCTGTTGAATCAGTCACATGGGTCATTGTGTAGAAGGTGTGAGCTTTTGATGTAGAATAATTTTGGTTTTTGGTTTTTTTCTTTCTTTTCTGATCCTGATACCATGCGGTATATGTATTTTGTATTGTATGTATTGTATTGTCTTTATGTTTTTTGGTTCTGTAGTGTAGAGTGTTGTTGTCTGGCCAGGAACAAAAAAAAAGACAGTCAGACAATCAATTCAAATACTTAATTAATATCAAATCAGACTTTATATTATTCAGCAGCACTTTAATTGAAACAAAGTGGATTTTACCTTTAAACACTGATGGTACAGAGAGAAGGCAGGAAGTCTGTGCTTGTTTTTTCTTCTTTACTTTGTAGCTTAATAACGGCATTGCTTTTAGATAAACACACATCTAACGTCCCTACAAAGTGGAGCTGCCATGAAAAGAGTCTCCAAGAACCCAGGAGTGAAAAATATTCTTTCATCATATATTTACATCGACAACAGCACAAAAAGTGACAAATCAAACTTTAAGACCGAATCCAAAACTGTCAGCATTTGCCAATGTGCAGCTCTAGTCTAGTGCACTTCAGTGCCGCTGCTGCTTCTCTAGCATTTACCTGACTCCCCTCCCACCCCCACCCTCCTCTCCCCAGGGTCTGTCCCCCTCCTCTGCTACTTCTCTCCTTCCCTTCCTTCTGTTTTCCTCCTCCACACCTCCGAGGGCCAACTGCTGAGAAGCAAGCCTTTCTCTGACAGCAGGGTAGGTAGCTGAAAGGAGAGAAGGAGGCATAGAGCACAAATTACACAGATGGCCATACAGTATGTGTGTATGTCTAAGTGCACAAAAAAATCTAACCTGTGTATGTGTCTGGGTGTGTAGTAAAAGAAAGCCAGAGTGAAGAACAGGGAGTCAGAGGAAAGTCACAAGGCCTAACTGTTCTTTTAGCCTAAATAACAGGGTCATTTCATTTCATTATCAGCTTAGTTATTTATATTTTCTAACGCATTTAAAATAGATTGATATATAAGTGGAACTGAGAAAAATAAAGCGATCATGTCGTTATTAATTATTAACACTAAGGACACAGAAAAGCTGTTAAAAGATTTTAAAAAAACGGGATTTGATAATTGACAAAGATCAAACTTTGGCAATGAAAACAACTGAAGAGTGGAAATGTAATTCAGTAATTCATAAGGATAATGGTAATGCACTCAAAGTGTTTTAGTACTCAGTGATTTAAAGGCAGTTGTACCACGAGCCACTGAGATTTCTAAGTTTACATTGTTAGGAGGCTACAGATTAACTTTTAGTAAATGCCTGCTCCTTGTGTTCAGTTGGTGTTGTATCTGTCGCACTAACAGCATCTTAAGTCAGTTGACACTGGCGCTGCAGCAGGTGGCCGAAATGCTTTGAAGGGCAGTTAACGTTTTTCATTATAACTGAAAAAAATGTACTGATTTAAAAGCTGTTGAAGTCAACTTGCAACAGCCCTCAGGTAGACGTTGATGTCAACCACACTTGTTGCCCTTTTTGTGCCTATTTTTCGATCAGTGTTTTTCATGGATGTAACCTGGTAGCCAGCCAGCTATTAATCCTCACCGTGCTCTGATTGTTGACTTGTTTCTCTGACCAGGGGAAATAACTAGTGAGCATGGCACCAGCTACGTGCATATGCCCAAGGAAGAAAAAATCAAACAAATAGGAAAGTGTGATTGCAAACAAAGTTTCCTTCAATGCTCACACTATGAACTGGACCATTGGATACTGACTCATGGAGTAATGAAAGCCAGCTCCACAATAACGCCAAATAAATATTTCACTGCCATGGTTTCAGTTGCTTCAGATGTGAGCAAATCTCTAACATGCTAGTTGTTCATTAATTAGATAGATAGATAGATAGATAGATAGATAGATAGATAGATAGATAGATAGATAGATAGATAGATTTGTTAGCTTTGGTATGAAGACATGTTTCCACCACTTCAAAAAGTCAAAGTCGTGTTCTCCATCCCAAGTATTGATTTTTTTTTTTTTTTTTCTCATGCGGACTGATTTGTTTATGCTTGGCTCATAGTTGGATCCTTCAAGGAGGTAAAAAAAAAAAAAAAGTAGCTGAGAGTTGAGGGAGATGGGAGATGACAGCAGCAAAGGGTGTTTTTGAAATAAAGAGTGTTGAAGGAAGATACAGAGGCACAGACAGAGAGCTTGAATATGAAACAAAGAGGACAAAATGTGAACGGAGAGAAAAAAAAAGGCACATGATGAGAGACGGACTCTGAATACAAAACACAAAGAACTACAGAGAGGAAGTTGTTATCTCTCTGTAGTGGGTACGAACACAGCACCTCCAGGTCGTCTCAGAAGTCCAGAACCTCTTTTCTTGTGTTGGGTGACAACAGGATGGACATGTATGGCTGTTCTTTCCCAGATGTCAGGCTTAATTTCCCTCTGTGTCAATCAACACACAGCCTTTCTTTTTTCTCTTTCTATCTTCTGCTGCCTTTCCCCTTCTTTCCTCCAACATCCACTCTTCTTTGAGGAAACACCAATGTAGCCTGTCTGCTACAATTAGTTCTTCACATTAACATCCAATATAACACAATGGATGGAATTTAGCGTATATTATACCACTGGAAGCTATTTGCTGTTATAATTAGAGAGGATTAAGCCACAGTTCATCCCATATCTGATTGCCAATTGTCCCTACTAAGTAATCAGGGTCATGAGGTCTTTTAAATGAATGGTCTAATAAGCTTGTTGAGAATTTGCATGCTTTCGCAGTGTGAAGAGAAGAAAATGGATCTTACACCAAGCAGCTAAAATCAGTGAGCTTCAAAGATCATATATGGATGTTACCTCGTAACAGCGTCTGCAAGGTTTATCTTTACCGATGAGCCAGTGTTGACTGCAAAGGCGCACCAACCTGTTTTGGCTTTTGAAACCCTTCCCTTATCCCGCCATTGCACAACATGTCTGTGTCATGTTAGCATGGTGTAAGAGCTGCAACCATCTGTCCAGTTCGCACAGACATTGAGTCAGTTCTGCTCTGTAATCCATTAGGAGAATCATCTTTTATGATCATTAACAGTGCAGCAGGTTTTTTTTTTATTTTTTATTTTTATTTTATTATAGCAACAGTTTAGCATCTGTTTCCCATGTATTGAATGTCCAGTGCTTTGGTTTACATTTAAATGATATTCCCATCAGCCACAGCTGTAACCTGCACTGTGTTTAGTGCTAATTAGCCAATGTGGTGCTAAGATGGTTAACATGGTAAAATAATAAGCTCACCTGCTGAACATCAACCTGTTAATTGTGAGTGTGTAAGCATGTTGATGTTGGCACAGAGCTGCTAGTGTTGTGCTGTCATGTGTCACATCTGTTTAGAGTGAACAGTAGTAACGTGTGTTAAACAGAGCTTTTATTTATTTTCAAGAAAGACGCAACATCACCACGATCCACTCTGATTGTGACAAGTCAGGTCACTCTGTCGATATTCTGACAAGCAGCGACCAGGTTTAAACTTTATACCTTCCTGTATATTCTGTCTTTTTCAATTGCCCTCAGTGAGAAAGCTTTTTTGTGTAGCTCTGAAAGAGCAGCAAACTAAAGCTGGGTGATAAGACGGTGTAAATGTATCTATCATATCTGAACTGTTGTATCTCTTAAATATCAAAGTACTGTCATCTTTTTTGCTATGTAGTCCTCCATGAGCTGTGTTCTTAATAAATGAATGAATGAATTTTGTATGTAGTTCTTTGGTTTTTCAGAAATTTGCTTTACACAATTAGCCAAAAACAGGTGATTTCATCCTTCAAAAATCCCTTATGTGATTTTGCAGAAATTGCATATTACCTAATGCCGTACCTTGATTGTGATATAAAATTGTATACAAAATACCATAATGTGGGATTTCTGTATCTCCACTTCCTGTAGCCCCTCTCACTGCAAGTATCATGTTGCTTGTTAATGTTAAAATAGAAAGGCAGGAAATTATCAGGGAAAAGAAAGAAAGAAAAACCTTCTATGGGTCTGTTGTGAACTAATTGTGGTAAAACATGGCCATGAGCACAAAATAAAGAATAAGGTGGCACAACGTAAACCTGTCTCCGTACTCTGAATGTAAAGACATTGAGTGGAGTGGATTATCATCTGTCATTTAGAGATACTTTGGTTTTAAACCATTATGGTTAGTTTAGGGTTGAAACTCAAAACAATAAAGTATATAAAGTATCTATCATTAGTGCATTATTATTAGTGCTGTGGCTCAGAAACACAAATTGCCCTGATTTGTTTTGCATTTATTACAGACATTGGTGATGCATTTTTATCCTTACTTAGTATTACTGCTATATTATCTGTGTGTTTATGTGTAACATGGAGGGATGGTATATGTCTCCTCTCATTGTGCCTGTGTCATCCGTGGATGCTGGTAAATCTAGTCATTGCTTACTGATGCCAACTTTCTATGCATTTTTAAACAAGTGAAACCACATGCGTTTATATTTGTCCACAGTTTTTCTCTTTTTTTTTGCTGTCATTTCTTCTTCTCTCTCACTCTCTGTCTGAAAGCTGTTGCAGTCAGCTCCTGTTTTACTTCTCAGTAGGGAAGAAACACAGACAGATGACGGACTCGTTAGAATACAAGCCTCTAATTAGGAAAATCAACTATTCATGTCACTCACTGAGGACACTGTTGTTAGTGCTGCACATAAGAAAAACAGAGGCCTTATCTGCCATTGACAGGGGGTTCTGTTAATGAATAATATATCCAGTATCCATTACAGATACAGCTATTTTTCTTTTTTTTGCCTGTCAATCACAGGTGCTCATCATTGCAGCCCACAAACCTACTCTCCACTGCTGTGGAAAGTTACAGCTACATATCTGATATAATACGAATTTGAGTAGGAGTATGAACATTTGAATATGACGCACTTAATGAAAATTCATCACTGTCATTCACACTGCGCTGCCTTTGGGCTGGATTAGACGCTGTGTGAGCGCTAAAGAGACACAGCGGTAAGTGGGACTGACAGGCACACTCAGCACAGGTCACAGCTTGTTTTTATTTTGAATTCAAACCAAGAGAAGAGGGACAAGGATGCACACTGATAAATTACACCAGGTATCGCTACATATTAACTGACGACATCACTATATTCTCATAAAAGCACTCTTGACAATGGATCCAACATTACAAAATGAAAAAATAAAGAAACAAAAATAAAATAAGTACAGGAACAAAATTCGGCTGCAGTTGAAGCTCATCTATAAACATAATGAAACACAGCAGAAAATAAAGAGCTCTGGCAAGAGAGGAAGAGAAGTATGCACAGTATTTCCTTTCCCATCTGCAACACTGTGTTTGTTGGAGCTATAAGACTGGCAGCTGAAGCAATATGTGAGTAACTAGCATGGAGGGATTGTAGGTCTGTAAAAAAAAAAAAAAAATAGGTAAATAAATAAAAAAAGAAAAGAAAAACCTCCTAATAAAGACTACTACAATGCACACCAAAAAAACTAGCCTGAATGCACAGTTCTATGTACAGCTTGGGTCACTGGGGGATTTGGGGATTTAAAATGTACAGCACAGCACATTGAAAATGTCACTGAATGTGAGCTAACAAACAGCCATGATGGAAAAATTCATTCAATCAACTCAGGACATGTTGTGGATGTGGACATTGGCATTACGCCTTCCTCAGAGCTGAACTTTTGTATTTAAAAATGTATCACAGCAATACAAGACCATACTGACGTATTTTGGGTTGGAATATGACGCGAGTCTGCATGTGTGTGTGTGTGAGCGAGAGAGTGTGAGTGCTTCTGGTGATTGACAGATGTGCCTAAGGTTACACGGCTTAGACAAGAAAGGCAAGAAAGAAAAGGGGCTATGAATGAGTATACAGTAACTGTAGTATACACACACAAAAAAAAAGACTCCAAAGAATCTCACAAAGAGGAAGCGTGAAATTCAGCATTGACTCGTGCCTTTGTACAAAGAGTTGCCTGGTAATCACATACAAAACATCCATACATTACAGTAAAAAATAAATATATCATGACAGTCAATAATAATAAATGAGAGTAAGGGAGTAAACATGGTAACAAGAGAGCAGACACTGAGTCTGTGTGTTTGTATATGTGAGTGTGTATCAGCAGTCGATGATATTCCCAAGACAGTAAAAGGTCAATGGGAAATGCTCCTTGATAAGGGAAAGAGCATATAAATGGGCAGACAAGGTAAATTAGAATATGATCTAGCATGTGCTTGTGTGTTTTTATGTCTGCATGCATGTTTTCACTCTATATTGGCATTATATATGTAGCTGCTGTGTTCATGTGCGTCTCTTTTGTCTAGATTTCTACATATTCTCCTACATGTGTGTGTTTACACCTGCCTGTGTCTGTATGTGTTTCTTCATGTCTGCATGTGTCTGCGTGTGTTTACAACATCCTTTAACCCTTCAGCTAACTCAGTGGCCCTCGCTGTTCGGAGGTTTAGCATCATGGTGCGGCTGCTGCTGCTGCCCCCCAACCCCACCAGGAAGCCAGGGAGAGACAGAGTGCGAGGTGGTCTGCTTGGCCATGCTGTAGTGGCTGATCACTGTGTAGAAACGGCCCCTGGAGTTGGCATCCTGGGCAGCGTAGTATGCCTCCAGAGAGGCTGGGATACACCGCTTGTGCTGTGAGGGACAAAGAAGAACACAGAAATGGAAGTTCAAAAAATGTATCAGTGAATTCATTGGCTAAGTATCATAGTAAGCATCATTTTATGACCAATTATCAAGACGAGACACAGCACGAAGGTTCTGGGTTAAAACCCCAGGCATAGGGCCTTTCTGTGTGGAGTTTGCATGTTCTCCCTGTGCCTGCGTGGGTTTTTGGGTGCTCCGGCTTCCTCCCACAGTCTGAAGACATGCATGTTTAGGATAATTGGTGATTCTAAAATTACCCATAGGCATTATAGGGTTTCCCCCGCCCTCACCAATGTCAGCTGGGGTAGGTTCCAGCCCTCCCAACAGCCCTAATGGATAAGCAGTATAGATAATGGATGGATAGATGGAGGATTGGACAGTCGCAGTGAACCTTTGTATAGAGCTGAATGATTTGAAGAAAATACCTGAATGCAATTTTCTGACCAAACCTGCAACTATGATGCAATTTGTAATCATTTACCGTGACTTGTAAAAAACAGGTCTATTTGATGCTGTTTATATAGTTTTGAACGAGATTTTTTTGAACCAAGCATAATCACAAGCTTATCTTGTTTCTACATTCGCAGAATCTGATGAAATTATACTGTTGTTGTTCTCAAGTCCTGCCAGGCTTCAAATGGAGATGTTAAAGGAAAGTGTCTGCTTTCTATAGAAAACAACCAACTCAGCTCACATTTATTCATATATGACATCAGTGTTTTTTTGTTTTTTTTCCCTCTTGACCCATAGTCACATTTGTATTGTTAAGCCGCCTTCAGCAAATGCCCCAAAATAACATGCATTAATGTGACAAAGCCCTGTGCTGGCTGTGTTTATGTTAGGAGCAAAGGAAGAGGTCAGGTGACGTTATAGAGCCACAAAGTCTACATTTCTCATTTCAAATCGATATTTCACTTTTTCTTTTGACCATGACTGTTCCACTGCCATGTGTTTATTATTGTTACCATGACAACAAAGGTCCTCTAACCTTATGAAAGTACTTATTTCAACTCAGCATACAGAGTTAAAATAATAATAATAGCATACAGAGAGCATGAATCAGCTGATACACAGTATTTAATATCTAATTTTTTTTGGCACGTAATTAAGGTTAATTAACTATGTCTGAACAATCTTTCACTGACCACTTAGATGGTTGCTCACTACAGTTTGTTAAGAACTGTTAAATAGGTATAATTATTATCTAATTAAAATCAGGGCTCTTGCGATTTGATAGTTGAACTCATTCAAATGACAATTTATCGTGCAGATGTGCCTTTTTGTTGTAGAGGGAAAAAAACACCAATTATATAGGTTTAAACATAACAATTTAAGGTAACGATTGGACTTTGGTAATGTGTTTAAGTCAATAGCAATAGTCAAAAGCAGAGGAAGGAAGCTGATAAAGGGCTTTTTTCCCCCTAATTTTCCACACAGTTTTATTCTTAGTCAATGAGCATTAACCACGTTTGAAAAAAATATTTCTTGCTAAACAATTTAAATAGTTCCCATTAAAAGGAACAACAGAAAAATATGTGGAACAGGTTTTCCATATAATTTGATGACATATGTTGAAGTACTCAAGCTAAGTAGCAAAGAAAGAAGAGAATTTGTGCTGGATGTTGACTTAAGACCAAAAATGTCTCATAGCAAATTTAAGTAATGGAGATAAGAAAAAACACTGTTTACTGTCAAGGTCACATTCTTCTCCCCATTAAAAAAAAAAAAAAAAAAAAAAAAAAAAAAAACCTCAAACCAATAATCTGGATGAGTCGGAGTATTGAAGAGGAAGAAGAAGCTGTTTATATTGCTGAGACTGATACAACAGCTCTGTATAGAGGAGAATGGAGACCATAATGCTATAATGGAGAGCATTAACATACCATGAGCCCATGAATAGTTTTGAATCTCCAACCTTGTTCTGTGGTGTATATGCATGCACATACATTGACACCTTTGCACCTGGGGCGCCTGCAGGCTGCACTGCTAATAATACTTCTGCAGACTGCAGCCTGAGCCCCTTCAGCCCTGCAACTACTTTCCACCTGGAAGACCAGATTTGACCAGAAACACACACTTCAAGGTGACCTCTCACAAAGTAATATAAAATGGAGAGGAGAGGAGAGGAGAGGAGAGGAGAGGAGAGGAGAGGAGAGGAGGTCTGCATCCGCACACTGTAAAACTTTGAAAGATTCAACCAAAGCACAGTAAATTTCTGAGAAGCTTTTAGATGAGGCTGTACATGACATTTCAGGAGTCAATCATATTGTATATATTCTGGTAATTGTTCTAAAACAGGCAATAAGTCTAATTTTCATCTAATAGTTAGTTAATTACAAATGAGATCTGCCTCAGTGGAGTCTCTCTCTCTTCATCTTGTGTGTCTAGGAACAAAGGCATTAAATTACACTTGATTACACTGGTCCTGACAAAACCACTGATATCATTGATTGATGATTGTTCATCTGATAAGCCTGGTTAGCCTCTTCCTGTATCCTGACCTCACAAATTAGTAAATGTAGGACAGCAGAATTTTATTCTTCTCCCGTAGGAGCCTGGGTGGTGAACTCATCCTAATAGGAGGAGGAGAGAAGAAGATAGTGAAGGGCAGAGAGGATTCAGTGACTTGCACAAGGACATTACACTGAAGCAAATATTTGCCAAAATAGCAGACTGACTCTGGTGAGGAATCAAATAATGGATTGATCAGTTACTTAAGTGACACAAACTATTGCTTGATGATTAACCCATTTAGGTGACTTCTTTGAGAAGAAATTGAGAATTTGCTGCTTTTTTCAGTTTTACATGACTGAAAGTTGAAAATCTTTTAGATTTTGACTGTTGGTCTGATGAAACGAACACCTTGAACTATTAGAAATTGTGGTGGACATTTTTCACTGTTGCAGTGTTTCACATAGATTGATTTATTTGTGGCAGTCTGTGACAATTTCAACAATGACCGCCCCAAATGGATTTTCTTAGTTTTTGTTTTTATTATTATTATTTCAAATGGGTAAAATCTCATTTTGTTATAGAGCTGTGCACAGCACATTGATTCACTCAACCCTTTCTGATCCTGCTGTCTCACCCTCTCTCTCTTTCTGTCTCTCACACTCACAAAGAAACCTGCCTGTCATAGTTATACTGGCTACAGGGAGAAATCCCGCCGCCTGGTGGGTTGGTGGACCGTCATCAGATCCAACTTTTTACCGTCCCTATCTGTTTTCTGCTCCTGTCTGTGTGTCTGTTATTCAGGATGAGCATGAAAACATGCTGCTTGTGTGTGTCGGGACTGGGCTCACTGGCCAGTGTTGTCGTCCAGTTGTTTGTGTATATATTGTTCACTTTTTACTGGTCAATAAGTAAAATATTTGCAGCAGAGCAACTTATATACAGTTTAATTTAAAAGCTGTGATCATATTGATGTATGCCAATGAAATGAATAGTAGCAAATAACTGTTCAGGCCTATTTAACTAGGAAGAGTTTCTCCCTTGACCCACTGCACTGTCCTGTTATCCACCTGTCAATCTCAGGGCTGTGGGCTGATATGTTGTACCACATGAAATTGAAATAAAGGCCAATTATGGTCCTTACCTTATAAATGAATCCATCTGGGCAGGCATGGTCGTAGGTGAAGGCTTTATAAACCACCAGGAACACGATGCAGGCGAGGAAGGCCAGGGCCAGGATGATCAGGATCGTCACCTGGAGGGAGGACAAACGCTGGTCAATGTGTGTGTGTGTGTGCAAGCAACAGCAATAAAAGAGTATTTTGAGTGTGTGGTTTATGCTGTATATGCGAGGCAGGGTTAGGGTCAGACAGCAAGAAAGATGGAGTGTGAGCACTATTGTGTGTCTTTGTGTGTGTGTAATAATAATAAATGGTAAGATGCTGCTGACTGAGGTCAATGGCTCCTCAAGGCAAGGTGTTCCTGTTGAGTTACATGATGAACGACTCAGGTAGTGACACTGTTAAAAACTGCTTTTCTTTCCACAGACACGGCTTTGCTTGGACTGAATAAATATAAGACACAGAGTCACTGTAAATCAGTAGCATATGAGAATAACCACTCTGCTGTTCACTGTGTTCTTGTCTCCTATGTTTTACATACACATGGACGCAAATAAATTAAGTCATAAAAGGTCGAGGTATTTATGTTATGTTATGGTGAAATTAATATAAATAAATAAAAAACTTTCCTTGTAACAATTTTAAGTGGACAATTATTATAGTATTGTATCATCTTGTATTATATATTAATTTGGCTGACACTTCTGCCCAAAGGAACTTAAATGTCAGAGTGTTACTTTGATGTTGATTTCAGTTGTTGGGTGTTTTGTTTGTGAATCAGCCACATGAGCCAATCAGTGTACTTCCTGCCATCAAACCTACACTGACTGTCAGTGCACTCCAGTCAGCAAGAGAAATCTATTACAACCTTCATCTACTCTCTGAATGTTTCCAGCTGTTTACTGCCAGATGCAGAGAAAAAAAAAGGTTTTGTTTTCTCTCTGGTGGCGAACAGATTTCTGAATCATTCTTCCTGACACTGCAAGCAGCTCTGAGGCACTTAAGTGTGCAAATGAAGCCATCCAATAGCAGAACAAATTTGAATGTTCTGGTCAGTTTCCGCAACAAAGAACTATGAAATTTTTATCAGTATTAGCTTGGACTAGCATTTGTACAAAATCAAAATACATGCAGTAGAAAAACACTTAATAGCAAAAGCAGAGCTAATCTAATATGATGGAAATAATACTTTTATTTCTGTATGTTGATGCCTCTGTGTAGTTTGAGGTGTGAAATATTTATTTCGCTGACAGGCTAGACAATGTCATAGTAAAGCTGATTAACATATAAAAGGATTTGTTTCCTCCTACCTTTTACCTGACAACATGATCGGGTGCTTCTGAGCGAGCATTTAATTAGAATTATGCAAATTAGGTGCAAAGGATAGCTGTGTTTAAAAATGGTATTGTTTGCCAAGTCATAAATGCCACTGCAGGTACGTGTGGGGCAAGGGTACGCCTGTATGTTTGAATGTGTCTGTTTTCCTCACACACTTAAAAAAAAAAGCCATTAAAAAGTCAGATTGACCCCAGTGCGTGAGTTGAAAATAGAACCTTCAGTAATGGATGAATATCTCTAATTTCCTGTTTCCATGTCTAGTCAGAGACCGGTGTTAAAGCCATCCGCAATTTCCTGGTCTCTATATGATCTGTCACAGCGAGACGTCAGAGCAATTACACATGGTTGTGATCATCAGTCTCCATCAGCATTATGGGGGTGGACAGGGACTTGCAAGTTAAGTGACTGTTTACTTGATGTCAACTGGGGGACACGACTCTCACCCTTGGTTGCTGGTGACACTCGCGGTAAATTACATCTCCCATATCACACACACTGCAATACATTGAAAGGAGACATTTAAATTCACACCAATCCGCCTTTAGGAGCGGCAACTGACGTGAAATAACTGATTAAGACCCACAGTGACCCCCAATTGAATAGCAGAGTACATGAAACATCTTATTAAGAAGAGGGATTACTGTAAAGCTCCTGATATCATGAAGCGAGCAATGAGTGTTCTATGCATGTAGAGGCCCAACTTAGAAACATGAAATGAAGACTGGAGCTGCTAATAACTGAAGAGATTTGCTCTGTGGCACAACCAAGATAAAGGAAATTTGTCTCCATATATGCTTTTGAATTATTTTCCAGACACTGAAATAGTCATTGAGATGATTGCTTCCTGAATGAAACTGCTTCCTACAAAATATATAGTCTGTCCAATCTAATGATGTCATGACATTAGGTTATGACTTTGAACATACACTTGCACATGAAACAGATTAGGGGGATGAACACTGTCATGGATAGCATGCCCTGTTTTAACATTCAATGATTCAACACAAAAGTAGCAGCAGTCGGAGCAGCAGTTCGAGCCACAACATACCCTTTATAATAGAAATGATCGCTCTGAAATCCCTGTTGATGCAGCTGCAGCCATGTGGTGTATAAATCCATTAAAAATCTATCCTGACCTTTCTCCATTATTCATAATCTGGCTGAACTCCACAGTAAACCTTAGGAGGTCGTCAGGGCAACGCTCGAGGATGTAGACTCCCTCGGTGCATGAAGTGGATTTATACTTTTATCTGCTAGTATCTACTGGCCTGTCGCAATATTCCTCTCTGATAAGATAATACCGTTATTTACCCGGTATCAGCTGAAGTTGTGCCAAAGGTGTGGTCACAATAAGCAGAAGCAAATGAACAGAATAGAATAGAAGAAAATAGAGTAGAATGAAGCTTTGAGGGTCAATATTAGGCCCTGATATTTCCCAACATGGCAGCTTCTCCCACATACATCACCATCATCCTATTTTCTGTTGATGTGGCTGTTGTGTCATTAGAGCTACAGTATGTGCCATCCTACACCACTATCGCTACCAACACAACCATCATCCTGTTTTCTGTGCAACACAGATAACAGACAGGCGTTTGTTTTTCTTGGATGCAGGTAGACACGCAGCATGCAGCTATAATTTGGACAAAGAACAACGTGTCCTTAACAAGGATTGGCTCCATCAGCAGAGATTGGATTGACTGCACGGCAGGTGACTGTGCCCGCTGGGCTTTAATCGTTTCCCCGAATCCACCCAGGGCCGAGAGAAACCCATGTTTCTTTTCAGATGGATAAAAAAACAAAAAAACAGCTTTTATTCAAAAATGCATTTTAACAGCACCCCATTCTTTCTGTTTCCCAATTCAAAGTGGAACTGACAAATCAAAACTTAAAAGCAAAATTAAACCTGAACACAGATAAAACTGAAATTAAACTGACTCATCTTGTACCTCTTTAGTGTAGACTGTGAAGTGAAAGCTCTCAGCTTCATTGTTCCTTGTGCAGCAGTACTTACATTTATTGTAATATCATTTAGGTAATGTTGATACAACCCCATTAGATAAAATAGTTTGAAACAACCTGAGGTGGCACCTCAAAGACAACTTAAAGGAAAGGTTTAGCATTTTGGGAAGCAACTTTATACTGTGCCCTTCCTTGCTGAGGCACAAGTGAAAATATGTAAACACTAGCCCTGCAGCTAAGAGACATTAAAAATGATCCTTTCTTAAACAGTAATTGTAGGATTACTGTTAGTGTGCATAGATTTAGGCAGTCTGTTTAGTCAGATAAGGGGAGTGATGCTCTAACACTAATATGAAATAGTCAGGTACATAAATTCTCATTTTTACACTGTGATTTCTGTGGATGAAAAAAAGCTTTAAAGGTGCTGATTGGTGGATTTGTGCTAAGATAAGTTAGCTCTTAGCTTCATATTTATTGTATAGAGATGCAAGTGGTAACAATCTTCTCATTTATTATATATTTATTAAGACAGTGAATCTCCCACATTTTGCCTTAAAAAATTTCTTGAAAATGAATTGAAATAAAATAATTATACTATCTTCAACTACTCTGGGCTCTAAATCTTCAAATTGAACTATAGACTACTATTTTAATGCATATGCATAATACAATGCATTTTCCAGTCTTTTCTTCTTGCATCACAAGGTCCCATCAGTGAAACAACAGGCAGCTGCAGATGAAGAAAGTTGTGTATTATGGATAAAGACAAACAATCAAACCAGATTACAAAAGATCCAGTAGGATTGTTCCTCTGCTCCCCAGATTAAGCATCTACACCTATTGTTTACCCACATACACACACATACACACCACTTGCACTGGTTGTCTTTGGATTGTAGAAAAACTAATTCATTTGTCTGATTTCCACAAAATTGTCTGATTTCCCTTTAAGTATTTATTGCATGGTGCATCATGGGTTCAGAGGCAGTCTCCTAAATTTCACCATCATTCAACATATGATTTCCCTCCTGTTTTTTTTTTTTTTTTCTTTCAAACACCATGCTATGTTAGCTTGCACCACACCACCCACACTCTCACTGCTGGAACTTGACAGGCCATATGGGGGAGCAGACACCTCCTCAGATCCACTTGAGGAAAAGAGGAGAATATGTAAGCGTGTGTCTGCAAGGGAGACAGTGAAAGAGAGAGAGAGCAAGAGAGAGAGAGAGAGAGAAAGAGAGAAAGAAAGGGGCGAGGTGGGTGTATGACAAGGAGAGGGGTGCAAGAGAAAAATGGCACTGATAAAAACAGATAACAGCGACAGAGAGAGCAAAGTGAGAAATAAAGGAGGAGATGACAGAGACAATAAAGCAGCGAGCAAAAAGGCAGACAGGGAGCAAATGATAGAGATCCAGGGGCAGATGGAGAATCTCACCGCCTCTCTTGGTAGCAGGTGGCAGAGACAGACAGACAGAGAGGCAGACAGGCAGGTGGGCAGCAAACACAGTGGGATATCAGTTGATGCATCAATCAATACACCACTAAAAGCATAAACAACATTTTTTTTTCATTCATCTTCCTCTTACCCCTCTGACACTTTCTCAATAGCAGCACAAAGGAAGCTCAGGGTCCTGTTTTTTTTTCATGGACATTTTGTGTACTCTGCAGCATGCAAAAGCTACATGTATAAAAAGAGCTATTAATATCAAATATGGAAAATGAATCTTTTATATATTAAATACATTTTATCTGGGCTGTAATAATCTGTAATGCCTTTAGGCGAGTTTGTTGATTAATGAAATTAATGAACTTCGTGACAGGTTGAGCCAGAGTGGAGAGAAAGCCTCCCCTTAAGAAAATAAATTTTAAAAGCTTAAAGGTCAGATCACACCAAAAAGCCAGCACACGCTCACCAGAGTTAATATCCAACAGTAAAGGACAAATGAGTGCTTTGTGAACAAACACCCCTCAGAAAATAAATGGTGAAATGATGAACTGTAACTGTTCATTGTAAATTGTTGTGGTATAATTACTGACTTTACGAGTCCACGCACAAATAACTTGATACTCTTGCTTGTTTACATCCTGTGATTACCTGAACGTGTCCATCTCCAAATAACTTTTCCCCAATGTGGCCTTGTTTCACCTCAACAAATATGCAAACAAGTTAAACTGGGTTTGGTTTTGGATTTTTTTCTTGCGCTTGTGTTTTGAACTGCTCCGTTAAGTGTCTTCTAGCAGCTAACGCTAGCTCAAAGCCTCAGTGGGAGAGGGGTAGTAAATCCCTTGTTCTGGGCTGACTGACAGCCATTGGCTTCCTCCCCTGACTATCATCTTCTCTGGTTAAAAGTGTGCTGCTGTTGGGCTCTTCGTTTAATCTGGTTCCCCTCTTCACACTGACATGCAAATTTAACGGTATATGAGGGGGAACAAATGACGTACTGTAGCTTTGACATAAACGATTACATTGAACATCAAGTTGTTCATACAGCTCAGCTCACAACATTAAAACGCAGAAAACATATTCATTCATCCCCTCTGGGAACATACCAACCACTGGGGCCTCAAGATTGTAAACAGTGTCGTTGGAAATGTGTCCTGCTAAAGTCTCTAACCGGGAGACTAAGCCTTCACTAACATGTCACTCATATAAGCGTTTAAGTCAGGGATCAGCAAGCTGCATAAAATTGTAAATGAAATTCTCTTATCCTCTTACGGCAGTTTTGCACTGATGAAGTTAATGAAGTGGGTCACAGGGAACCTGTTAGGGCAAGTGGTTGGAAACAAGGACCGATAACTAAAAGGTCACAGGTTTGATCCCTGTGTATCCTTGAGCATAACACCGAGCTCCTACCTTCCCTGTCGCTGTACATGGAATATAAATGTGCAGGTTATGGATAGGGGCATTATGTAAATTATGACAAAAAATAAATGGAGTACTGCATTATTGCTTCAAGGCTGCTTGGTGATGTTTGAAAATCAGGAACTAAAATAGACAGTGGTGGCCCTTTTGGTTCTGGACCAGTTTTTAAATATTGTGGTTTTTCACTGTAGATGAAGTATTTGGTTCCTTTATGTAAATGTACAAATACCACAGAATAAACAATTCTGAATTAAAAAATACACAAGCATTGTCAGCTAAATGTGCTTTATGGTATTAAAGTGAAGGCACTCTTTGTTGTACCTGGTGGAGAATTTACATCCATTCAGATGGTTTAGTCCTGTGATTCCCAACCTAAGACACCTCCCCATCTGATTATAAGATGCATAATTGGATAAGAAGTTTGAATTAATTATTTATTTATTAGATTTGTCTCTAATCCTTTTTTTTTTTTCAAATAAAATATGTGATAATTAATCTCTGTAGGCTGCAATGGAATGTCTAGCGACTGCAGCAGGTCACAGAGCAAATGGATGCATGTCCTTCTCTATGCTTGTGTGCAAAATCTTGAAACTACGAAAGGTAACCAGTAATTGTAGCTGTCAAATCAATGTAAGTTAAATTAAGTATTGTTTCCCTCTGGGATTTGCACTTATGTTCAAACACTAGGAAGATTCAAAAGGAAGAAAGGCCCTTTTTTCTACAGCGATACGTCTAGCAGGGGGCAGCACAACAGAGCACATTTTGCTGCATTTGAGAGCACACTTTTCTCATTGATTTTCTACCAAGATGCTTTTTTTGCAGTGGCGCCTGCTAATCGTGTGTGCTGTGTTTCCTCCCAAAGCATCTTAGTGCAGAGGTTCTTTGTTTTTAGCCAGTGGAACAAAGACAACTCTCAAAGCAGCAGAGATCGTTCAGGGAGCCGACTTCCTCAGAGCGGAGTATCTGAGACAGGGCAGAGGGATGTCAAGGAGACTGTGTACAGGGATTTGGGCTCTGGAGGACTGGCTATCCGGTTGAGACAAGCACAGCTACAGTAGTGTGGCAACAAAGTACAAACACACCACTGTCGGGATGCATCGCGTCTCGGATGGAAACACAAACTGTTAAAATGTCAACCTGAGAAAACACAAGATTTTCCTCTGATCTCAGTTCAGCTGAGGTCTGCACACAAGAGCAAGTCTCCCTCAGAGCTTTGCAGGAGGTTTTGTCTAGTAGGTCATCAAGCTCGGCACAATCTCATCTGTTTGTCTATGTATGTGAGGCGATTTTATTATAGATCCCCCCCTTTGATATAAAGGTCACTCCGATGCAATAAAGACAACTCATTCAGTAAAGATGTGTTAGGGTGTTTATGTTGATGACCACACTGATCAATGAATGCAAAGATCAAGACATATTTGGATCTGTTAAAACATCTTTGCCACAAACATAGGAAAAATAAATCAAAATGTGTTGTAATTAAAAAGTCAATTCTGTCTCCTCCCTCCCTGTGAGTGTACACATCCAGAGGTGAATGAGTTGCATTTTATTCTTGAATGTCCTCTGCAGTCTCCTCCATAAAAGCACAGTAAGAGTTCCCAAAATTCTTTATAGCCAGACCAAGTTGGCCACTGTACTGACTAGCAGGAACAAAGCAAGGGCTCTGCTGCATACAGACTGAGCTAAAAGGGGGGTATCCAAGCCAGGAACAAACTAGGGGGACATAACTGCCTGTGAAAAGTGCAAGCATCACACATGTAACAACTGGTTTATTGCAGATTACAGTTGTCTCGTTTCAAATTTTAATCATCTTAAACCACAGGATCACACCAATATTAGTCTGTTCCAGTTGTAGCAATCAAATATTTCTGATGTAATCTTGAAGGATCCGACTGCTCTGATGCTTTGCTGCGACACAAGAGTTAAATCCTGTGCACTGAAAGATAACATGCCTTTACTGTCCATGGTGACTTGGCCTATTTTCCAGGAGACCAGCTTGGCTCTCTTTAAAAACCAGTTGATATGGGAAAGTCTTTATGTCATGTATTGTGCTTCTATCTGTATTGAAGAACAGGAGTGATCCTGTAGGGTCTGACTGCACTAAAATGCGGCACTAAAGGGATTCTCTAGGTGTGTGTTTATAGAAAGCATCCTTATGAATTTTTACTTCTGTTTTGTAGTAAGATGTGTCATTAAAGAACATCAAAAGTCTTTCTTTCACATACACGCATCCACAAGCTCAGTACCGAGTCAGACAGTGCATGTTCAGCAGGAGATAGATGCTAATTATGCTAATGTATCCCAATTAAGCGAGGTCTCTATGGAGACAAAACTTCAAAGGTTTTTGGAGCGCACTGTCATATTGGTTAGCGACGCCGCTCGGAGGAGAATGTGCTCTCAGGGTATAGACTCCAAATCAAATAGCAGGTGGGCCTGAAATGCCAGAAACGAGAAACGCAAAGTGACAGTAAGGGCGACAGGGACAAAGACATAAATGTATAAACAAGACCACGATGAATAAAGATCACCTTGTGCCGCAACTACTCCAAGGACTCCATGATACTCTATTGCTACTGAGATAGTATGATGTGAAACCTCACCTATCAAACGTGTGCAGTGAGAAATTAAACAACACAATTCAGTAATGACAACAAATCTAAACACATCCTCAATAATAATGCTCACATGAGCACACATACGCTCTCACACACGCACACACACACAGATGCTAATTGTGAATCAGTAATAAGTCTCAGAGGAGGCACTAAACATCTGGATTAGATTTGCTAATCAGCTCCTACTCTGCTCGATGAAGATGTTGTTGCAGAAGAGGAGATAATATTAATGGTAGGATCCGCCTCCCAACACACACACCCACACACACACACACACACACACACACACACACACACTCTTAGCACACCTCTAAACACTTGTTTACATCACAATACAAGGTTCATTACTCTAATGTCTCCCCAACTCTAATTCTCCTGGGTGCTTTTATGCCTCTACATATGTTCACAATGTGCACAGCTCTGCTTATGTGTGTGTGTGTGTGTGTGTGTGTGTGTGTGTAAAAGGATTTACTTAATCACTTTATTAGTTTAACTATAAAAAGTTCATAACTTTAATTTGAGATAGATTAAATTTGGCGTTTTTGATGCTGATCAACAGAAAAAACATACAAAAAGCATTAGTGTTAACATGGTGATCTAAAACTACAACAATAGTAAAAAAAGACTTGTTTGCATGAGTATTCAGCCCCTCCAACTCCATATTTAGGAGTTGCACATTTGGCAGCAGTTCGTGCACAGCCTTGTGTCTGTGTTGATGGGTTTCTTTCAGCTTAGCACAGTTGATCACAGCAATTTTTCCCCATTCTTCTTTTCAAAACTGCTTAAGCTCTTTTAGGTTACATGGCTATTGTGAATGGAAAAGCCTTTTGAAATGCAAGTCTTCTCAATTTCTTTTGCTTTCTTGGTTTTACACAGCTAAATTAAAGTAAAATATACAGTCTGTAACTTCCAGTGCTGGAGGTTTCTCAACTGAGACACAGTGTTGGGTGGCATCATGTAGAGCGTTGGATCATGAGACTAACACATGAGCATCAGGGATATAACAACATTGACCAAATGAAACAGATGATTCCCATCATTAAACTCAGGTATTTCTTTAGGTTTGAAAAGTGCTGAAAACATTTGAGATAATGTAAGACAAGTAGTAAGTAAAAAAAAAAACAGAAGTTCAGTTGTTTTTATACAAGTTACATATTATAACTTTAAATATTTTATTTCAAGATAAATTGTTATTGTCTTTTGTTTTCAATTAACTTTTTTAATTTTAGTCATTTCATTTCACTTTGATTTTTAATTTTAGCACTGTATGTATGTACCTGTCTTATTTATCTTCTCTTTTACCCTTTAAGTATGGCTTATTTCTTTCATTTCTCTTTTAATTTCTACATAAAACGTCACAGCAGCATAGCATTATCTGGCGATTACTTGCCTTACTTTTACTACTTTTATAGTCATTACTTTATACTTTTCAAATAATATCTTAGGCAGTTATATCATGCTATGAGTAAAAAACTGAAATTAGCTTCAACTAGTGGATCAATCAACTTTAAGTGCATACAGTAGAAACTCAGAAGCACTGGGACCTGACAATCCTGCTGTTACAACAGAATGATCACACGCGAGAAATATGAGAGAGTTAAGGAGACAGATGGAAAGGATTTTAGTACTTGGGGAGAGAAGATTGGGAGATTTTTTTTGGAGGGGATATTATTCAGTGGGGAGAGGAGAGTGTGGGGGATTTGTCTTGAAGAGCAGAGCTTTAGGTGTAAAATACATGATGAGGTGATTCGCTAAGATGCCGTGATCATAGTTGGAAGGTCACTGCACCATTTGTTAACCATTTCGCAGCCATCTGAAAGTAAGGAGAGTCAAATATGTCAGTCAGCACATGTGGTGGTTTATCAGCATGTTTTCAGACTTAAGTTACAGGTGAGGACCCAAGTGAATCAAAGGAACAATAAAGCAGAAAGACAGGCGATGATGAAGTATAAATTCAGTGGCGACAGTGTGAGCAGCATGAACAGCAGACATGGGTGAAGCGACGATAGTTAAAGTGAAAGGAAGCAACACAGGAATGAGAAGTGGGGGGTCAGACGAGTCATCCACAGTCTGTCTGTCTCCTAATCGCTCCCATGGCTCAGCTTGTCAGAACAACAGCAGCAGAGTGAAGGACTCAGCAGAGGACACGGGACACAATGACCGCTCACTTTCGCTCTTTCTTTTTTCACTTCATCATTTTTCAGCACTGAAATATCAGAGCCTGGCCTTTTCTTTTCATCTTTTTTTTTTTTTTTGTTACAGATACTGACCGGCCATGAACCAAACATAGACTGGCAAGCAGATCAGATGCAGCAGGATTTTATCCTTTGAATTCATCACATGTGCATAGGGCTTCAGTTAATAGATTTTTTTTTTGGATGATCTCCATCCACCCCAACCACCTTTTGAATGAATATTAGTCCGGGGGCCTTGCTTAAACTTAGGACAACCTTGTTTGAGTTCAGCTTGAAAGCAGTTTCATTTCCACGCATTAGCAGATGATGAAACATGGTCTATACCTCTAGTTTAAAATGCCCTGTCTCTCATTGTTAAGGAATCCTATGAAAGCTGCTGGATCAGCACCAGACACTAATTACTTTTTCCTTAGGCAATGACCCAATTTTCCACCAAATTTCATTGAAATATGCTAAAACATTTTAGATATATCCTGCAAGCTATCACAATAAAAGACACAGATAATAATTATGTTCACAGGCAGTTTCCAGCCAACTAATTAAGACCTACAGACACTTGGAGTTTATTTAAAAATATCTAAAAACAGAATTGGACCACATAGGGTGGCGACGAACACAAAACACTGTGAACTGTTATGATTTGTGTCCTGAGCTGTGGTGGGTTTGAAAACAAAATCCTGAAAACTGATATATTCAAACAAATCTGGCTGCATATGAAAATGTGTGCCAAGAGATTTAATGCTGTCAGATTGCATGGACTTTTGTGCCATCGATCAGGCTCAGAAATCCTCTGTAGTCTTGGCAACCTCTGACAACCGAGTTATGAAGTCCAGCAAATAGACTTTAGATGCAGCTACCTTCATGTATAAAAACAAGACAGGATCTGAGATAGCTTCTTGTTCCTTCCGTAATTGGAAATTGCAAATTCCTCTGTGCCGTGACCTTTAAGATAAAATAGGATGTACATTTAGAATCTTATTCAATTCTTCCTTATATATCAAATGGACGAGGGAGATGATTTATGTATATGTATTCACATCTGCTGATATTGATAGGCAGACAGTGATTGAAGTCTGCTGTCCTTTGAGGTGCTGCTTGATATGGGATCTGAGACGAGAAGTAGAGCAGAACAGAAGCCATCTGGACTTATAAATCATCCAAAATATCACTCGCACAGCAGCAGTGTGTGTCTCTGTTGTTGTCTGTCTGTCTGCCTGTCTAGCTGGCCCTGAAGACTGTCAGTTGTCTGTCTGTCCAGCCTGTCAAAGTGTCTGTCAGTGCGCCTTTCTAAGGCGGCTGGCACAGGGGACCTCTTTGCAGTGACAAATGACTCAAACTTGAGGCGGCTTCAAGGCCTTTGGGACAACGGACCGATCTAACCAGGAGTGTGTCTGTGGTCCAGTGGAGCGTGAAGACATGAGCAGTGCCACAATCCCGATGTAGGCTAGTTTTGATTTACAAAGTGTTCGATTTTCAGCCTGTGAACACCGTCCTCTTCCTGTCTGCTTTACACTGATAACTGATTTTCTCGCTCACATGAAGCCAATACAACCATCATATCCAGCTGTGATCTAAACTGAACACTGCAGCCTGAACCAATTCCTAATTTAACAATGACAGTCAGCAACATAGTGTGTGTGTACTTCAAGTGTGTGTGTGTGCCAGGGCTGTAACATCTAGGGATCACATCTGGCTGGTTCACTTTATGAGAAGCCAGTTTGGAACAATAAGATGTTTGTGAATATCAGCCAATAGGAGCTGGAATGGTTATAACAGGAACTGTGAGTGTGTTTATGTTGTAAAATGCTTCCCAACAATGAGTTTGATGATGAGGGAGTGTGAGTACGCTGCCACTAATTTGCTGGTTTGTGGTGACACAATGGACAGGAAGGGAAAGGAAGAGGAAGAAGGTGAAGGGAAGCAAAATGGTGAAGCCAGACAGATGATGTGAGGGAGGGAAGGTGAATGGAGGAGAGAGTTGTGAGGAAAGATGAAGAGAGGGCGAACAACGATGAGTTAGCCAGTTCGAGGGCAATAGACTGCCAGGCTGAATCCAAGAACAGGTTAAGAATCTCTCACCTCTGTCACCAATTACTTTCAAGCCGCCTTTGGGCAAAACCACAGCTGCTGAGGTACAGATAATAATAGGGGAAGACTATTACTACATTCAAGTCCGCTTGGTAAAAATGAGCTCATATGTGTGGAGGAAAACTCAGAGTATAAATAGACAACCCTTAGGCATTTATGATTTAGGTTGACTGTGCATAAATGTACCCACATAATGCACAGGTTCCATATAGTGGTGTGGACACTTTCGTAAGGAAAAGAATATAGTGTTACAGTTCCTTCTAGATTTCTCTTGAATACAGCACGTATCCAGTGTTATATAAATCTATAAATGTGAGGATAAAGGTCTTTGAATTCTATATTTTGTGTATTTTTATGAAGTTCAATTCAAGTGAAAATCAGGATTTAAAAACACTTGAAAATGATTTCCTTACTTCCTTAGAGGGTATTTCTGATTTCCTTCCCACTTTCCATTACTGCAACCGTATTCAACAATTTCTGGATACACTGAGACATAAAGTCTGTTGAAACTATTCTGCAAAATATGGCATGAGTCAGGGATATTTACCAATAACTAAAAAAAAGTTGCCCTCAAATAGACCACATACCAAAAAAAAAAAAAAAGAAGAAGAAGTACATGACGACAGTGAGGGTTGATGCTTCTACACAAGCACATTATCATCTCTGTTTTTATAACACCTGCTGTGCTCCAAGTGCAGCAGAGGAGCACAGATACTGTTGCTTCCACATAAGCAAAAAAAAAGCATCCGCCCTCTTATTTCCCACCCTGTGATGTTCTCCCTCCTCCAACAGCACACAGGGTTCAGAGTATAATACTAGTGCTGAGGATAAATCAATTGTTCCCCCAATTGTTCACTTGGGTGTGTGTGTGTGTGTGTGTGTGTGTGTGTGTGTGTGTGTGTGTGAGAGTGAGTGTGTGAGCAGGCATCAGTGTGGGTGTTTAACTGAGAGTAGACAACTGCTATAAACTCCCTACAATCAGTGTACCATTAGTCATCCATACAAAACAAGGAAGAACAATATGTGGGACAGGAGGCTGCGTGAGGTTTCGAACCACAGCAGTAATTACCTCCAACGTGACAAACAGTGAAGGCCTTCTGTGGAGGCGGCAGACTGCAGCAAAGCTTTTATCTGAAGGCGAAGTGGAGGTAATAATGGGATAATTGTTTTGGACGATGGCTGCCTCTCCCACCGCTACCTGCTCAGGCCTGCTAACTTCTGCTGGCGCCGAGGGCGTTCAGCTTGGCAGTCACAGCGCTGCCATGCAGTCAGCGTCGACGTGTGCGTACGTGTACGTGTGTGTGCATGTTGAGGTTTGTGTTGGCATGCATTTATGAGTGTGAGGGTGCCAGTCCTGTAGGAGTGTTCACGTGGGTTTGAAGTGTGTGTTGGGTGAGAGCTGGCCAAGTACACCATGTTTTCTGGATAGCGAGGCAGCCAGAAACCAAGCAGGACAACACAAATTAAATCTCCCCTTCATCAGTCTCTACACCTGCATCTCTCAATCCCTGCCCCACTGAGCCAGACTAATCCTCTGCTCTCTTCCAAGTCCTCATTTTCAGAGATGCTCTTCATCGCATTTTCTTTTCTTTTTTTTCTTTTTTTTATTAGAAAGCCTGCAGTTGAGTGTGATGGAAAAATGGAAAACAAAGACAATAAGTCTTTTGCAGCGAAGATTGTGAGCTGAATTTAAACCAAAATACCTCAACACAACACCTTTCTCTATCCTCACTGTCATCCCTCTCATTACAGCCAGACCAGTATTGAGTTTCAGAGGCTAATCCAATATCAATATTTGAGACATTCCACACATTCAATAAAGATACAATATATTGGCTTTTTAAAGTAACAAATATTTTGATGAGGAAAATAAAACATTATATTTCTATCACACTGCATGGTTTTACACAATACATCTTCAATTAATCAGACACTTTAACTGCTGCCTGGAACATTTTTAACATCATTTGACCTTGTTGACCTGAAGCTCTTTCAGTGGCTTGAAAATAACAACATTAATCATGCTTTAACTGCCACAAGCTGATATTGTAGGAAAAACATGATGAATATAATGTCACATTTTGTCACTTTTCACATAGATTAATTAAAACAGTTCCCTTATACAGCACAGAACAGATTGGGATTTTTACTTTACTGCAGAAAATAAACTCAGTGACAAATAAAAGTTGATAATACTGGAACATTTTGTTCAGCTGGATAATCTTCACACATGAAAAGCACTTTATCGTTTTGAAGGTTAGGCTATAAACAAACCATCACCACCATCACATGACTAACAGAGTTTAACTCTTCTGCAAAAGCCCTTTTTCTTTAAAAGTTAGTTAAAGTTTGCTCCAGCGTGTGTGTAAACTAAACAGGGTTGTGAAAGTGCACTACTGAGTAGATCATTTTTCACGTTCAGCATGATGACGTTTAACATTTGTAGTCTCATTTAGCCGCTTGTTAGCAACCCGCCAACATAAAAGCTGTAAGAAATCACAATGGGGGTATTAACTGACTAGAGAATAAGAATAAATTGTGAAAATGTGATTAGCTTGTGTTAATCACAGAGCTTATTTCAGCCGTCTAAACAAAACCCCATTACAAAATACCTAGACTGCAGGACAACTAACCCCTGGGTTAGGACTGATTCCTGCAGCGCTCTAATGTGTCGATAAACAAAAAAAGAAAAACAAAACATTATTACTATTTGAAATTCTTTGAGAACAGATTTGGTGTTACATATTGACATTATATAAACAGTTTTATTTCATTTTAGGAGACATGGTTGAACTCATTATTAAGAATTGTGAGCAAAATATTCAATGAACCTTACAAGTTATGGTTCAAAAATCAATTATATATCAGTTACTTGGCTGTAAATTTAACTGAATCGTGATAAATATTAAATGAAGTAGTGTGTGGACTAGGCTAGTCTGTACTATAACAAACTTAACTTAGTTACTGTCATCCTTTAGTGCCTCCTAATGATGTCTTTCATAAACATAGTTTGTGGATGTCTGCTCTGTTTTTTGTTCCATTAAATTAGTTGAGACATACTGAAATCAGGAGGAGGACAATATCAACTCAACATATCTAAGGACAAGTCGTTCCCTCTCTTCTTCCTCCTCCATCCAAACGAGACCTTTCCTTGTTCACTTTGCTCGAGTGAAGTTCAGGGTCTTGTAGTCTGGCTTTACTCAAGCTTGCTAATAAGAGGTGAAATGTGCCCTCCTCGGTTCGTTCATGGAATAAAACAACTACAGGGAATACGCTGTAACTCAGGTCTGCTGGGAGAAATCAGAAGGACGAGGAATGAGAAGGAGGGTATGAAGCAGGCAGCGAGGGACAGAAGAAGAGTGGGAGGGAGGAACGAGGGTGGGTACTGGGACTCGGGCAGCAATGACACATGAACCTGGTCTAGAGGGAGGAATATTTAGGAAATGGAGAAGGATGATGATATAGACAAGGAGGGAGCACAAGGGAAAGACCTTACGTGAGAAACATCAAATATATCTGTTCTTATGTCCTAAATTCTGACTGTATTTTATATTCTTTGTTTATTGGTAACAAACTCACTCACACACCTGTGCCTCTTCCTCACTTGCTCCTGTTTTTATCTGTTTCCCTCGCAGCAAGATTGTTCACATGAACACAGCCATGGCCATTTTTGTCACTGTGGAAAAGAGCTGCAGCTAAATTTCTGATTCTTTTACAAATGAATCTGCACTGCATTTCAAAATAAAGCTGTTTAAATCAAAGAAGGAAAAAGCAATGCAGTAAGCAGAAACAGCAAGGAGAGGAAAGAAAGTGGCAGTTGGGAAGGAGAGTGAGAGGAAGGAGAGGAGAGAGAAAAGGATGGAGAGCAGTAAGCAGGAGCAAGGCAGTGAGGGAGGGCAGATTAGAGAGCATTTTACACTCTGAGCTCTTCATCCATCAACACAATCTGCAAAGCTTTGAAGAGAGAAGAGATGTGCAAGCTTTTCATCCAGAAATGTTTGCTCTGCACTGCACAGCACACTGCACTCTGTACTCTGGGTGTGTGTGTGTGTGTGTGTGTGTGTGTGTGTGTGTGTGTGTGTGTGTGTGTGTGTGTGTGGACATGCCTGTGTGCCTGCAGAATCAGCTCTGTCAGTCAAGCAAAGCGAGCAGTTCAGTTGAGCACCCAAAATCAACCGACATCGCACAAAATCACACAGACTGAAATGCATTTCTGCCTAACAAAAGGTGATGGGGTGTGGCAAACGCGACATGGCTGTAAAGTCTGCGGCAATATTTTGGACAACTCTGATAAGCAGCATTGCAACTCAGCGTTGCTGTTGGGCACAGTGTCCTGATTTGTTTCCACTACTGCAAGTGTTACACATCCGCGAGTCCTTAAAACACCTGTCAAGCCGATCACAGCGTGAATGTCAGATTGTCAGGTTTGGAGAGTGGTTGACACAGACGTCACCTTATCTGACATTAAAAAGGTGTTTTTCCCTCCTGTTTCATCTAAGTGTCTATTTCAAATGCAGATAATAATATCTTATTGTATTAGACTATTGTGGACAACACTGAAAATCAGTGCAGTATTTTTTCTGGGCAATATTGTGTAGTTTTCTGCATCAATGTGATGAAGGACCTGGATTGTGCATTGGTTTAATTAATTACATTAATGAAAAATAGGATAATCTACCTGGTTATTTTATGAATAAAGATGATCTTAATTGAATTAATTGATATGATACAGTATGTGTCATATCCAAATATATTTATATCAATATGGGTAAAATGGGTTATCCCATTTTAAGCCTGTATTATTTTAGATACAGCTCATAAAAGACTAGAGCATTTGTTCCCTTTTATGTGACTGTATTTTAAATCAATAAGAGACTCCAGTCAGCTTCATGGGCAAAACACGCATTTTCTCTACACACAGGATTCTTGACATGCTTGTCCACCAATGTTGCCATTTCCAAGACACCCAGCTCATTGCATCACTTTTCGAGTGCTGTAGAGGCCCAGGTGATGTAGTTTTCTACTTAACCTTGGCAGTAATGCTCTGAAACTGCTTCGGTGTAGCAGTGTGTTACTAGTGTGTGAATAGTGTGTGTGTATATGTGCAAGTGTCTGTGACCGCACTGTTTCATCCTGACAATTTCACAGGCTCTTTTGGCGTCCGATATCTAATTCTGCTCTCCTCGGTTTTCAAGGACCTTTCAGGCCAGTCTTACACCTCTACACACACACGCACACACTCATACATTTAGACACCTCTGCTTGCACAGTGCACACTTTCTCTGCCTCTGTCTCTGGAAGGGTTGCCATGGAGGGAGGTTTTCTTTGCTGCCATGACAACATGAGTTCTCTTTGGTCTCCCTAACGACAGATGAATGGAACAGACAGCGCCTCGGTGATGTAGATGTTGTTGGATCGGACACTCGGTGATTCACATACACAGCTGAAATCACCTGTCCTAACCTCTGCTAGGGAGGTGCAGTCGTGGAAGAAGTACTTTCCTTGAGTAACAGTACTGATATAATAACATAGACACACTCCATTACAATTAAAGTCTGCTCATAACTCTACTCCCTCTCTCTCTAGCCTAAGGAACAAAAGCATTGTTAGCAAAATATTCTTTATATAAGAACTCATCCTGCAGTAGAATGGCTTCATACACAGTATATACATATAAATATACACACTGTATGTATGTATATTTAGGGCTGTGTATATATACCTACACAAACAGATATGCACCTTTGTTACACAAACTTATATATGCAACATAACTTTTTTTTCCAGAAATGAACACAAAGCTTACATCTGAGTAAATACACTAGACAACACGTTGAACGACTGGTCAGTTACGACAGGAGCTTTAGTGGCAGACCACACTGCAATTACCCAGTTGTCACACATTCTTGTACTGAAATGAACATGGACGACAACAGCTGCTTGTGCCATTTATATGCATATAGACGTCTGAAATGTGTTTGTTTTTTGTTTTTTTAAGAATCCCTGGTTTAACCCTTAACAATGTGTTATATTTTATAAGCTTTGCTGTACAATGAGTAAAAAGTTCAGTACTACCCTTTAAAATGTCACTTTCCATCCCTGGAGAGGAGTGTGTGTGTGTCAGCTTGCATGCATGTGCATGATTGTGTATATGTGTGATAAACAGACAGACCACACTGTTCATGTCTGCATGGGACATCAACATTATTACAGATTCTTCCATATGTTCGTCTGTAGGTATTTACATAGTGAACTGAGTCAGCTGCAGGTGTATTAAACCAAATTGGTCACACTGATTGGATTGTGGTGAGCTGAGAGAGGAAATGTCAGATGACTAAATATCCTGCCACTAATTGGAGCGATGATGACAAAAATTAGTTCAGGAGCTCAGTGCACACACAAAATGTTCTGCATCACAGATAATCAAGGTAATCAAGTACAGCGTTTTTTGGGGGGGTTTTTTTCTGTTAAAAGTTTAAAGATTCATCCATTCTTACCTTAAGTCTCTCAGACACCCCGTCAGTAAAGCTGATGGTGAACTCCTCCACCTTAGGAACCTTCAGCCTCTTCTTCTCTGTCTGGTACTCTGTGCGAGTTTTCACCACCACCTGCAGGAGAGTGAAACCGTTAAATCTGTGAAATACTTATGGATGGACTGGAACATTGGTGCAACAGTCAAATCACAGTTTCATAATAAGTCACTACTAAGGTCTGCAAGATGCTGAAGCACAAAAATGACAAAATACATTTGAGAAAATTGTGCTCTAGACACTGTGCTAAGGTATTTTATCGCATCTTCCTCTAAGACCTTTATATGTTATGACCAGAGGTGTAGAAATACGGCCATCTTTACTGCATAAGGTTTTATATTTACAGATATTACAAGATTGTTTAAACATTGTTTAAATATGGAATAAAAAAATTGGATATGCATAGTAAAGAGGTTCCTGAGCCTGGTGAGACACTAGAAGCACACCAGGAGCTCAGACACTATATTCTAATAAAGCACAAGCATAGACAAGAAGTAATTTTAAAAAGAAAGATCGAGACAAGTGCACAGTTCAATACCCAGAGGTGTAAGAAGGGAGAAGGGGATAGATGAAAGCACAGGCTGTTAACAGATATTGAATCTGGAAAAAGTAAAAGAACACACAGATAATATATATATCACACTACAGAATAATTTTATTATATATATTATTATTGTATAGCAGACACCCAGCACAGCTAGAGACCATCCTACAGGAGATGCTGGTGCCAGGCATCTGTTCAAGCTCCACTGTATGTTAATAAGGTCTGGTGCCCACAATCTAATACCCCCAGTCTGAGGGGAAGACGCTGTGCTTCGGGCTGGCAGCTAGATAGAAAAAAAAGTCAGGGTAGTACAGGTTTGCCCCAGTACTGTCGGTCTAACACTCCTCAAGCAAACAGGTTTAGAGCTGTGGTCAAAATACAGGAGTCTGGTGGAGAGGTACACAGGGAGGAGAGACGTGAACGAGTGAAACTCTTAAACGAGGCTCTTAGATGTGTCTGCTTTTCAACTTTGCACAGTTTTGTTTGAAAGACACTGGTTCCAAAATAGGATGAGATTTCTGCATTAATTTCAAAACTGTACTGCTGAGGTTCCCTTGGGCAAAGTGGCAGCTCCTAAAAGACATTTTCAGTTTTAGTGTTGCAGTTGTGGCTAAAGTGCTTTATTTAAGTATAAATTAGAGGCACTTAACTGTTTTAAGATTTTTCATATTAGTTCCACCAGGAGCAACTACGACAGTTAAATGCTACTTAAACATCAATACATCAGTAATAATATTCCCAAGTATAGTCCCAAAAGTTGCAGGTGCATTCACTGTATATTAATGACACAGCAGAGGATAAGACACACAAAGAAAGGTGTACAAATGACAAGGCAGAGGAGAGGTGACTGGAGAGAAAGAGAACAATGTCTAAGTGTCCTTGTAGCTAATTACACTGCCTCAGAGCAGCTCTCTGTCACTTTGAGACAAAGCCAGAAACTGCTGTGCAAACAAACCAGCTCCTCTATCTGAATAACAAAGCTGTCGGAGAAGGAGTTGAAGGCCGCAGCACCTGAAAAAGGGCATTTGATTGGACCCCTGAGCCTTGGGGTATTCAGTGCAGCAACACCAGTCTCGTCCTAGTCATAACTAACGTCTCAATTTTGCCTCAACTTTCTCATTATCTGACTCATTTCACAATAACGTGTTCAGGACCTCTAGGTTCAAACATCGCAGAGCTTCACGTTGCTTCATTACTCTACCTCTCACTCCTTCATTTCATATTAACTAATGAAGTGCCTATCAATCAACACTGCCTCATTTACACAGCCCTTTAGCTATCAGCAAAATCTAGTGAACAAAGTGCCTCCTTCTCTGATTAGACAGGTCCAAATACTCTGGTAAACCATTAATTCATGAACAATATAATCTTGTTTGACAAAGCTTGATGTAAAAAAAAAAACATTAAATGATGAAGCCATGAACAGTCATGACAGAATGAATGAAGATATAATTACAACTTGCTTACTTATTACTCCATAGAGGTAGCAGCTCATTTTTCATTTGTAATTTCTCCTGGGAATCTGTGTAATGTGTAATATATATATAGTTTAGATCCATCACTTCGGTCCAGACTGAAATATCTCAACAGCTGTTGGACGGATTGATATTCATTGATCCCTAGAGGAGGAACTTTAATGAAATCAGGGTGTTCCCTGGATTTTTAATTTTGTTATACTGTATTTACATTTCAGTGCCAGTAGGAACCACCAAGTGTTTTACTGGTAACGGCCAATACAGCAAAATCACATTGCTGTATTAGAAAGTGTTACTCTGAACTGCAATAAGTTTTATCCACCTTTTATCACAGCATTGCAGTCATACAAGAGATGCTAGCACGGCCGTAGCCCTGCTATAATTGAAACTTCTTCACTTACTGTGACCTTTAAATGTCTTGACAAGACTGACATGCACTTCTACATCAGTAACAGGCAGGTTAACCATTATAGCACAAACAGACACAGGCACAGATTCTGCTGCAGTTCTGTGAGAATCTGTTTCATCTGCAAATGTTCAATTAATCAAATGTATTTAATGATTATTATTTTGTTATTATTTCATTTATATTCATGATTCACTATGACTTTTTAATGTCTCTATAATTGACACATCGTCACTTCTTGATATGTAATGAAGTACCACAGTTTATTTCTGTGTGGCGTGCCACAAAATCTGATGATGGATGATTCTGAAGTCGTCAGGATCTGTTTTTTAAGAACAACACTTTAAAGCCTTTTAAGTTTTCCAATGAATGAGTAACGCATGAAAATGTACATTTCTGAAAACACAGTTTTAGCTTGTCACACTCAGCCAGTCACTTTCTCTTTGTGTCTCTCAATCTTTTTTTCTCCATAGTATTTTTTTTTTAAGATTTGATGTTCCCTGTGGAAAAGCTGTCAGAACTTTTCCCCGTCTTCCCCACTATGTTATTCCTCAAACCTGTATCACTATGATTTCTGTTTCATCTTTCATCCCCAAAGACTGAGCTGCCGGGGAGTCTGTCTTTGGTGAATTTTCAGGGTGGAAGGCAGCTTCAGACATTTTTCTTGACATGCCTGATTCTAGTGTTTTCTTGTGAATAGAACAATGAATGAGATCCATTTAACAAGCGAAGGAGGTCCATTCTTGTGGCAGATTAACTGCTACAGCACGATAACAGGATAAAGTCAAAGGTGCTAACTGTTTAATCAACTCCTCCTTTACTGTTTAGATATATGGTTAATTTAAATTGGAGAGCCCTGCAGACACAGAGCTCTAATGTGTGAAATGATTCTAAAATTAAAATACCTGTAGTCACTTGTATCTGGTTAGAAACATCCAACATAGCTTTTTTTTAAAGGCAATAAGGAAATAAGGACCTAATAATCTATATTTGCAATAAACCCAAGTTAATCATACTCACGCACTCTTCATTGTACACTTCTTTGTTCACTTATTTTTACACATTTTTTGAAACCTGCAGCTGTTTCTGTGGCCTCCTTGGGGCAGTGTAAAATAAACTGTGAACTCAACCCTGTCATGCTATCACATTTGAAGTTGTTAAAGGGAAAATTGTTCTATGACAGTGATCTATTTATTCGCCCAGCAGTCATAGAGTATGCGGTTGTGTTTCTGGTCACAAGGAATGCCACAGAGTAGAAACTTTTCTAGCGGGTAATAAACTAATATTAATCACCGGTGTTATCAATTACACCAGGCATTTTACAAGAAAAGATGAATTGGCTCAAAGTTTGGAGATTGACCTCATTAATTTTATCAGGGTTCCTGTCGGCATTGAGTTTAATCTAAAAACTGTGGGCTGGGAACCAAAACAATGAGCTGAAGGACACTGAAAAGATCCATAGAGCTGTAGGGAACTGCAGAGTATTTTTCTGTGAGTTCATCACTATGAACAAGACCTTTTACACACATGTAGTCAACTGCCTAAAATTATTGAATGATTTCTGTCATCGGGAGACTGACTCCTGAGACCCATTGCCAGTTCTCCCTTCATCCAGGTGAGAATAGACACTTATTTGCATTCCCCTGGCATCACAGGTGTAAATCAATCTCTATTTACACAGCAAGAATGAAAATCAGCAGAGTCCTGAGGAGCTGGACTGTAACCAAAGGGGTCGCAATGAATATACTGTTTATGGGGGAGAGGACAGTATGAAATACATTAAGGCTAAAATGACTACAATGATGGCACAAAGTGGCTTGTTTTTATTGTTTTGTTTTTTTTACTTTAAATGCAAAGAAATAACTCCCCCTGCTGCTGTTAAATCCTTCAATTTCCTTTTGTTTCATATAATTATACAAATGCAAAATGTGTTTTCTTCTATATTTATATTTGGTGTGTTCTTAATTTAGATCCTGCAGAAAGTAAAGACAATTAAAAATAATTACACACTTTTTATTGTAGCCTGCTTTCCTTTACAATGGACTTATTTAGTTTTATTTTCATAGATTAGAAGTTATATTTTTGGGCAGTTTTTGCTTTTATCGTTAGATAATATATTAGATAAAATCATGATTGAACCTGGGCACTTTATATATTTTTGCATGGAACATGGAATCATAAGATGTTGCTTTGAGGTTTTGGGATATTTTTCACTGTTTTCTGACATTTTGTAAGGCAAGGGATTAATTGATGATGAAAATAATCATTAATAATTCTGACCCAGGCATTTGACTGAACTAGGGTAGGTAAAATTAGTATGAGGTACTGAATTTTTAAAAAAAATCAGCACATTAGGAGCAAATGTGAGCTTTCATAAACTTCAAAATCTTCCTGCTTTATTGCTGGAAGACGATTAGTTTTCTTCTTGCTTCTTGCAGCCAATCAGATAAATGCAGAGAGTTTATGTATAATTTGTGGTGATTTGTCAAATGAAACTTGAATGACGGTTCATCTTGTTCCGTGTCCTCACATTGTCAGAACGCATGAGAAATTATTCAACGATCCATTACTGATATAACAAGCTGAGTGTGGTCTCCTCATCCCAGGAATTCCTCCCTAATTTATGAAGATAGGAAAACACAGCCGTAAAGAATGAATGAGGCATAAAAGCTACGCCAAAGGAATGGAGGAGAGAAAAAAAGGAAAGGGCGAAGATGTGTAAGGAGGCGTGTTGGACAGGAATAGAGAATGATTGTTGAGTCTGTCATAGTCTTTGAAGGAAGGTCTTTGTATCTGCGCTTTTTTCTCAGAGAAATGACAAACAGACAAATATCTGCCTGTCTTCTTTCTATAAATCAGTCTATCTATCTTTCTTTTTCCATCCTCTTGTGGTGGTGGCTGTTGTTGTTTTTTTAAACTACCAGCAATCCAATCAAGATATTGGTGACCCAGCAGTGGCTGTGACGCATCTCCAGCCAGATGGAATCAAATCTAATACCTCTCTAATGCCTCAGCCTCTGTAGGCCAGAGCAGCATTGTTATCTGTGTGTGTGTGTGTGTGCCTGTGCGAACCTTGCTTCACTGCACCTCGCCCCTGCAAATATCCCTGGGTAACCCTGTAGATGGGAGGTCACACAGTCATAAGGCAGGATCAGTGTGAAAACACCTAGGGTCATATTTGTAAAGCTGGTCAGAGCCAGACTGGGGATCATGGGTGCTCGTCAGGTCACATGACCCAATAAACCTCCCTTTAGCTTCAAAGGACAGAGTAAAGGAGACTGGTCTCAGATCAGATCGTGAAAGTCCAATAAAAGCTGATTTAATACTGAACTCTATGGGTGAGGCAAGTGGCAAAAACAACAGCCTTAAATTCAGTGAAATTATACAGGATATTAATAGTGTGGCATATTTTAAGATGTAGCAACAGAGATATGGCTTCCCACAACACACACTGTCCTTTAAATTATAATCTTCCAGATTTACGTCCTGAAGCTGCTGTTCATTTATGTTGGCACTGCCCTTTGTCAGACTTTTGTATTTAACTCACTGCAGCCATATTGATGAGATTTTTATATCCTTTTGGAAACATGTACTGCTTGGCTCAGAATGTAATTTTCAATTCATAAATTATAATCTATATGTTAATAATCTTTCCATTTATAATAGCTATTTTTCATATTCAGAAATGCTAACTCACAAGTACAAAGCCTCAAACTGCACATTGGCTCGATTTACGAATTATATTTATGCTTATAAACCTCTATATTTTCTTTATTGTCACTTTGTGATATAAAGAATTGCCTTTTGTTTTATTATGAAAAAAAAAAGTTTGAAACACTGGTTGATTTGGAAACACCTGTGGCTGCCATGGTAACAACATGTGCTGTTTAACACTACAGGTCCCAGAATTCCCCTTCAGCAGCTCCTCAGCTAGAAAATGCCAAAAATGGCCATGTGTTGTTTTGTAGATCCGCTTTTGAAGAATTATTGCTGTCAGCACCGACCTCAGTGACAAACAGATGGCATTTCCTGAGACTGCTTCACAATAAAAGCCACCGACCGTTTGATCAGTTGAACTTTTCACTGTTAAGCTACGGTGGTAGGAAAGTGAGCAGCAAACAGTGAGGCTGACATTAATGAGATAACATTTGAAAATAATACTAAGGGTTAACCAGCATGCATTGCTTTTTGTGAATCCCTCATGCCAGCTTGGAAGTGGTAAACTCTGCCACTATTGTAATTATAGAGAGATAATTAGTGAATGTAATCAACACTAATCTCTGTGACAAACACACTGTTTCCTTTGGCTGTTTCACAATAAAAGCCATTCTGTGTTTTGCCATCTTTGAACAGTCTGCACTGAATACAGAGGCAATTACAATCTGAATACATTATGTGGCTGAAAACATGTCATCCATAAAAATAGTATCAACACCAGGGTTTGGCTATATTTTAATACATTTTAATTGATTAAATCAGGATTAGAAAGAAAATACTGAAAACTGGCATCAAGATGCTACATGTTACCATGAAACACAAAGGAGTGTCATCATACATTTAGACAGTACATAGGAAAAAGCACTATGGGTAGAATTTCCATTAAATAATCTGTGGTAACCAATATCAACACCCCCTACTATCTGATGTTTAAGTACTGATTTCATTATTTCTCTTAGCCTCAGTTTTTTTCATGTGTCACTTGCCAGGATGACAAATTGATTCTCAACCTTACAGCTGGAAAAAAATTCAAAGATGCTGCAGTAAACTGACCTTTACAACACCCACACTGTCCCATTTAAGGACAAATGGGCTCATCTGCATTGACATAATGAAGAGTAATAAAGACAAAAAATAAAACTGGCTCAATGCCTGTAGGTATGGGCAACTTCAACTAGCATCTGCAGCAGCTGAACTAGCAGTTTCTCAATCCTGTGAGCAAGTGTGTAACATACCAAAACGTGTGTCAGCTGAGCAAATGCAAAAGCAACAACATTTGTGACTGCATCTCCACAAGTATGTAAAACTCCACTGAACAGCAAGTCTGACCTTTTTATCTTTCAAACATCGACAGCTGTAACTCACAGGTATATCAGGGGCTTGTACTGGTTATTCTCTCTGTTTACCTGATGCTGTTTGTGTGTGCTATTATCTCAACACAATGGCAGCTTTGACGACAGAATGTGGGCATGTTCTTGAGTCTAGTGGGACGTGTGTAATCAGTGTAAAATGACTGACAGCTCTATGAACGTCATGTCAAGAACTCGTGGCTGCTGACAGGAGCAACTTGTCACACAGACACACACAGAAACACATTAAAAAAAACGTGTTTAAATCCCTGCACTGCACACACATGTACATTCAAAATGCAAGGCACCATCATTGTGAATGAAAGTGCAAGCATGCCTTTTGGTTTTTGTGTGTGTGAATGACAAGTCTGCCCACTTAACAGGTATATGAAATAGAAAGAGACTGTGCCTCCCTCAGCAGAATACACAATGAGGGTTCAGGCTGTGCTGTGCCTCTGTCTGCAGTGCTGCAAGAGAAGGACCATTTTTGGGATTATTTTTGAGGTTCCCTGTGGACCTTCAACAATAAAAACCACTTGAAATGCTTCAGTCCAAAATTACAGAAGCCACCTTTCGTATGAAAAACGTTTTTGTGCTTTTCGGTGGCTGGAAACTCAGGTCCTTGGCTGACACAAAGGTATAAAAGCCTCCTGCCCCCTGAGGTTTGCTGTATTTCAAAGGCCCGAGATGTATTTCTTATCTTTCCTTGGACCCCTCCAAATGTAGTATAGCACAGAAAGGCTGTTTGCTGGGATGGGATTTGTTAAATAATTGTGATGTAAGGCTGCAACGACTCTGATTTTCATTATTGTCTGACCAGCAGTACAAAAATTTAAGATGAAAGAATAGTTCCACATTTTTTGCTAAGAATTTGAAGCAAATATTGAGACCACTCTTATCTGCATGGCTCTGCAACAAGGCCACAGCCAGGATCCAGTTAGCTTGGCATTGCATAAAGAGCAGAAATGGGGGAAACAGCTAGCCTGACTCTGACCAGATGCTTGTTGTAGATGAAATTATCTTGAAAGTGAGAGTGGTTTTGATCTTTTCATCTGGCTCTTAACAAGAAAGTGAAAAAGCATAAAAATTTGAAAATGTCAAACGGTTCCTTTGAATAATAATAACAAAAAAAGGCAAAAAGCAGTAAATGGATGGGATTAAAACACTTGACATTTTCTCTTAAATAATGAATTAAATATGAAAATATAAGATGATTGTTATTTCTGATAGATTGGTAGATTACTTTGTTTAAGTCATGTTTTCCAAGATGTTTCAGTTACAGATAGACAACCACAAATTTCAAGTCTTCACTGTAACCAAAAACAAATTCCTAACCTGTAACATGATAAAGTCACCTGCCCCTGTTTAAAACTGAACTTACTGTCCTACTAGAGCCTGGCCTGAGCATGCTGGCTCAGATGTTGTCATATGACTGCAACCTTCTGATAATAGGATGAGAACTAAATGGAGCAATGATGTTCTGATTCACTTGTCATTTCATTTTGGAAATCTACAATAAATAATTGATCAGTAGCTCAGAGAAGAAATATGGATTCACAGAGGTGTAAAATTAAATCATCAAACCATAACTGTTTCCTTCAAACAAGCCAAACACTGTCACACAATGGGTGAATAATAAAGCTTTCATATGTGCTGGAAGCATCAATGAGCTTGCCTATTGTCTAAATCCATTAATTTTCACAATGTGAAATCAGTGCAGCTCTCCGTCTCGACCCCATAGAAATACCAATCGGCTCTCCACATTGCAGTGCGACCATGGTAACTGGATTAACGTGCGGCGGTGCACTTACTATGGGATGTCGAGATGATAAATGACAGCCTGTCTGGCACCAAATCTGTCTCCTAATCTCAGCTGGAAAACAAAGGACGCGGCTGGGAGACAGCAGAGATGAATGAATGTGTGAATGAATTAAAGTGTGGGTGTGTGTTGGGAGGGAGGTGGAAGGGGGATTTATTCAGGATAAGAGGGTTTGAGGATAGCGTGGGTCAACGACATTGGGTTAAAAGTAAGAGAGGAAGATTTAGAAAAGCAGACAGATGCACAAACAAAAAGCAGGAAACTCTTTCACACGCTCACACAACATTGGGCTGCAGCCTCTCACCTTGTCAGGTGCTTGGCTCTGGAGACTGCCAACATCCAGTGGAGTGATGAGGGGCACATTCTGAAAGCCGTCCTCCACACTCACAGGTTTGGCCCCTTTGTCTTGAAGATTACTCCCCAGTTTCACCATCTTTCACCGACCTTATATATATTCCCTTATTTCCCTGAAGGCTGCTCCTGAATAGAGGAGGTGTTGGAAAAGGACGGTTTTACCTCACAGTCTCTCGGGTCAATGAAACCTGGCAGACACCTACAGGCTATTTGTTACAGAAGCTTCTAGTGCGTAAAAATGAGAAGATTGACAGATTTCTTTTGTCGTATCTAAACAATAGAAATGAACAAATCTTTTGTTCATTTCTGTTTTGGTGAGAAACATGCGATTGATTGGTGACTGATAAGAAGAAAAAAACAGCCCCCCCCCCCCTCCCAAAAAAAAAAAAGCAAAACCAAAAGGAAGGGAATAAAAAAATAAAAACATCTTCACCAATAGCTTGTTAATCAGTGACACAAAAACAACACCAGGAAATTCATAGAAAACGAGTGAAAAGCAGATACTCACGGCGGATCGTCCTTGTCCGTCCGTTCCCTCTGTGCTGCGGCAGTGTTTGTGTCTGGACGGAGGCGGAGGGGAGCGGATGAGGAGCAGAGCAGAGCAGGAGATGAGGCTGGAGGCTGCGCTGCTGCTGCTGCTGCTGCTGCTGCTGCTGATGCTGATGATGATGGTAGTGGTGGTGGTGGTGGTGGTGCTGCTGCTGCTGCGGGAAAGCGAGGCTGCACCGCCGGAGACAAACTGGGTGTCTGGCGGCAGGTTTCCTACCAGCAGGCAGCCCAACCCCCTAATCCAAACATCCAAACACTGCCTCCTGTTTCACCGTGCACCCAGCCGCTGGACCTGCCACTAGGGGGAAGTTTTTTTTTGTTGTTTTTTTTTTTTCTCTCTCTCTCTTTTCTTTTCTTTTTCTTTCTGGAGTCTCGTTTGTTTGGCTAAAGTGGAATTAATGTTGCCTTTAATGGCCCCTCGTAATCCCCTGCACTCACATTTACAATTAGTGTTTATGATGATTATAAAATATATATATGATCCACAGTAAAAGTCGGCCTAGTAGTAGTTTTATTTAAATAAACTAGGATACCAAGAATAAAACATGAATCAAATCACGTTTAATGCTTCACAACTGATAATAACCCCCCCTCTCCCGATCAGGCCTCTCTAGCAAAAGTAGAACAGTCACATTTTCCTAATCAGTAATTTGATGCATTCATGGGATAAAAAAAATGAGACACAAAACATTTCCCACGGTACTTGAAAGCAGTAAAACGTGTGACAGTAAAAGCTTCTTCTTTTGGTCCGACACCGCCACCTGCCGGCTCAGTCAGTGACACACAGGCAGGAGGGCGTGTCTGTAAAACGCTGCTATAATCCAACCATCAGTGACAGGAAGTGTTGAATAACCAATTAACCAAATAGCCCAGTTGATCAAGACATGCCCAAATAATATGAAAATTTTTTTTAAAAAAAAGCTAAATGCAACATAAAAAGGCAGATTTGATTTCCTCAGGCAGAGTTGTATTAACAGGTAGTTTGGTCGGCATGATTTGTTGACCTCAAAAATGTCATCGGCTGGATTTTATATTTTATATTTTATTTGATTTCTTCTTCTCTCTGCCATGAGCTTGTTAATGGTCAGTGACACCTGATGCCACTATCCACAGGATCAATCACGGGGGAATTAACGATATTAAGCGTAGCATAAATTCATCATCATTAAATTAATTTAGTATAATGTCTGTAGAATACGATTATGTTTCAGAAACATCTGGCACTATCATATTTCACAGAGGCCTCACATTGTAGATTAACTGGTTTACACCATTCAGGGCTCCCCTTACACCAGGCCTGTTCAACTGGGATACAAATAAATCAAATTTAAACTCTAAAGAAGAAAAATCATGTCAAATACACATTTTTGTCGCAATAAATCCTATAAATCTACCTGGAATATATGCAAAGGTTAAATTTTTGCAACCTTCAGCTAAAGGTTAGTTTTGGGGAATCTCAAAGGAACATTCAATGAAGGTCGCAAAGACAACGCTCCAGGAATGTTTGCTAAAGGTTGCAAAGATTAAACCTTAACACAAACTGTTGTGTGCCAGCAGCCTGGGGGCCACATGCAGTATTAACTAGACATGTGTTAATGAATAATGAAGCTAATTGTTGCGAGTGTCTTCTTAAATGCAATCTGAACTGGACAAAGCATCATTTGAATGCTCAGAAAGTCAGTGTCAGGTCACTCAGAGCAGGGCTGCTGCTGGTGCTGCTGCTAAACTGCCACAGTAAAAATACTGTCAAAGAAAGAGCCCTGTAGTCAATCATTGGTATTACATTTGTTTTACTTTCCATCATTACAAAAAAAAACAGTGTGTAACAATAATTAGTTGTTAACCGACAGAATGAAGCAATGTTAATTATTTGTTTGTTTTGGGTTTTTTTTTTTTTGTCCTACAAAATAAGGAAAAGTACAGATAACAGTGTAAGAACACTATATTATGTACTGAAACAGCTGTGCTCTTTCTCTCACCACATTTCTTCAAGGAAAATAACTTTTAATTCATTTAAACACTCAGCCTTCTTACCTTTGTGGACACGGCTCCACCACTTCTTGTCTGAAGCCTCCTCCGCAGCAAACATATCTGCATGCAAGGATGAGGAGGACATGTTGTCATCTATATATATATAGAGAGAACTGTTTTTATTTCATTTATTTAATTCCTTGACACAATCTGCTTATGAAATGAACTTTTAGGTTAATGGATTTTTTTTGTCTTTAGCACAGTCTTAGTCTTTTGATCTGTGTCCTCTGAATGCAGCAGCCACATCCCTGACAACGTCCTGTTCATTTCTGAATTTCTTTCTTAGGAACTGCTGGGTGCTCTCATCTGGAAATGCAGGCCATCACGGATATTATCTGTTATATCCTTGGCAGCAAATTGTTTAATTGTTGAAAATGTGACCAGCTGGTGGTGCAACTGAGCCGCCAGCAAACACACAGGAGCCAGTCAGTCTCTTCCTTTGATTGGTAGCTTGCATGTCTGGCATTTATTTATTCACAGGGTGAGTGATGTGAGTTAATGTGTGATTTGGACATGGGCCTTAAACTGAGAATTTATTATGAGTGTAGAAATACTTGAAAGACAGACAACAATTGGCAAGTGCTTTACTTCATTCAGAAGGCTATGCAGAATCAAAGTATCAACCAATAAACCAATAAAAAATGAATTTGTTGTAGAGCAACTTATCCGCGGATAAGTTATGTGTATATGTGGAAGTGTGCTACAGGGAGTGACAGTACACTGTGACATCACTGTTGGATGTGTTTACAGACTATACTGCATCTTTCAACTCGTTACTCCATATATAATTACTGAACATTTTAATCAAATCCAGTATTTAACAAGCAGTTATTGTTTAAAGCTCCAGTTATAAAATCTCTATTAATGGCCAAATATGTAGAAGTCATTCAACATTAAAAGACTAGGGCCATGAACATGCAATGAGCCTCTAACTTAATTTTTTTTAGACTGACTGCTTGTGCATATGCTAATAAACTCTACATGACAGCAATAGATATGGCAGAGTCAGGTAGCAGTTATAACAGTGTTAAATGTCTCAACATAAATAAGCACACCAAGCACATATTTTCATCACAGTTAAGATTTATTTCATTCAACATTTCACATTACAAATATTTAAAAATTATGCATACTGTTATAAATAGTTGGCTGCAAACAATTAAATAACATTAGATTTTTCTTTTTCGTTTCACTAGCACTTCTACAGACCAACTCCTAGAAATATGGACATATCCGTATTACATAACTTAATTAGAAAGGAAAATACAAAAATAGGAACTTATAAAGTGAAATGACAATAAAAATTAAGGTGATATCTTAAGTAAAAAAATGCTATTAATAAATACAACAACCTTCCCATACACAGTTAAAAACTATTGAAATCTTGCCATTAAGTAACATCATTAACAGACAAATATTTAAATATTTATTTTCCTTCAGAAAATGTGAACCATATATTGTGGAGCACAATATAGCAATTAGTAAAAACTAGACATTTAACATATTAAAAGCTTCACCTCAAAAATATAACAAAAATCTGATCAAAATTATAAAAATCAATTATACATTCCAATTAAAAATATACCAATAAACAGCTAAATACATTGTTGACCTAATAATTACAATGCAATCAATCACAGTAGCTTAAAATAAACAAAATAAGCAAATGAGCACAAAACCTTTAATGTTTTAAAAATAACTTCAATTATTTATATTAGTACAAATAGTTTGATTTCTTTTCTTTTTTACAAACACCAGCATGAAAAGGATTACAATAACAGTAGAAAATGACTGTGAAAAACATATTAACATCTTCTTTAATTAAATGTCTGCAATTAAAAATGGCATTAAAGAATTACATTGCAAAGAGTCTTTATCTGGAAAAAGGTTCAAAAGAAGTATTGCACATAACAACTTGAAGTTAACTTGCAACATTTACCACATTCAAGTCTTTAAGCTCCCCTTCCTCCAGATAGGTCTATATAAGATCACCTCGACAGACAGCGGGGATGAGTTCTCAAGTCTTTAAAACAGTGTTCTATAAGGATGCTCAAAGTCATGCACTGTCAAATCGATTTTAAGTTAGATTCTGTCTTGTTTCTCGTCTTATCTCTCTGTCATGTGCATCCTGCAGAGGTCTGCGAATGGGGAAGCAAGGAGATCAACACATGTGGAGGGGATGTGGGGAAGAGGGTGAGGTGAGGTGAGGTGAGAGTGGGTTTGGGGTGTCCTTATAACAACTTAATAGTTGAGAAACATTTGGTGCACACCACAACAATTAATTTTAATAGCTAATTCATGTACTTGTCATTTTCTCTTTTTTTTGTCATGCATGCTAAGGATTACAATAGGTGCTAGTTGGCAAGTTCAAGAATATATATATACTTTTTTTTTCAAATATTAAAATATCTAAACACCAAACATCCATTCTTGTGATACGAGATTCAGCGTTAAGCGTGAACCAAATTTTGCATTCTCCTTATAATAAGTTATACTCCATCTATGGAGAGGAAACCAAGACAGAAGTTACCATTTCCAACTAGTATAGCCATGTTTAGAGACATTAACATCAATTTCAAATTACAACGTGTTTTTTTTTCTCGCCATGCTGTAAATTGACCAGATTGACTGGAAACATCTAGCATACGAAAAGCTAAGACCAAGAGAGCAATACACTTTGGTCTCTCCTCTGCAGATCTGAAGTCGCATCAACACAAGTGCGCACTTAGTTGTAAAGATTCCTCAGCACTGAAATGTATAAAAAGCATAATTGAAAATAATATATATTGAAATCACTCAACTTTTTTCTTAAAATGAACATTTCCATATATGCAGATCTCTCAGTAACAAAAGTACAAAAGCTACCTTTCACAATGTGAAAAATTGAGGTATTGCAAAAAGGAGTTTCCCCATTTGTGAAAAATGTGCCTAAAATGACTGTTGGAAAAAGAAAAAATATTTAGAAAAGTAGTGCATAATAAATGTTTATATGTGCATGACAAAATAATTTAGCTAGAAAACACTGTACCAAAAATCAGCAGGCCATGTATAAAATAATCTTTTTTTTTCATCTCATTTAACAGCAAATTCTTCACAAAGTGTTTTAACTTCTAAAATGCTCACCCACCACACCCACAAAACTAATGTCCAGGGTGCAAAACTGGTGCAACGACACCACGCCGATATGAGGATTCTCACTAGTGTGTATAATCAAGTTTCTGTACTAACTCCCTGACATATTTAAATGCTCGGCTAGTAGGATGCCACTGAGTGACCTAAAACGTCAAACAAATGTGAGGATTACTTTTAGTTTTGCTGTGTGAATGTGCACTTTATGTTAAATTTTCCCAAACATGCAGACCTGGTTGAAATAAAAAGAACTAGTGCCTACCAGCGTGCACCTCCATTTTGGACTATGGAGAGTGTGAGGCCTTATGTGTGTTTTTGTATGTCTGCAAGCCCTGTTGTTTTTCCACTGGTGTTCTAATGGGTTTTGACTGCACTGTCAAATACATATAAATACATCGTGTTCAAGGCCAATCTTTGGTTTGCTGGAGTCCATCAGGGCTTGACAGTTAAGAAAAACTGGGTATAAGTGACAGATTTTTGAAAAAATATATATGAAAAACATCCTTGAGGAAATGAAAAAGAAAGATTAGAATAAAAACCTAGACAAGAAATGAGCTACAGTATGACCCACTACTGCACAGCCATCTTTGGTTCCCAAAAGCCACTGGGTACAACCGACTGGACCTGCAATCTAGTTACCAAGAGCAAACTGCATGTGGGTCACAAGTGTGTAGTAGTAGAGCACACTGCAGAGACTATCTTCATTTATGCTTCAAAAACACTGGATGCTGAGTTGGATTAACTTGGCAGGAGAACGGATAGAGGGTTTGCCGACAGGGCAGATCCCTCCATGACTCAAATGTGTGCTGACGATTCGGAAATCAGATAAACTTTAAATTGCTTCTTTAATTAAATGTTGCTGACTGTTGGATGCAAAGTAGTACTTTTTCATTAAAGACTTGGGAGAATTGCACAAATGCATTTAAAAAAAAAAAAAAAAAAAAAAATTAACAAAGACAGGCAACTCCCATTTGACGGTAGCCCCCGTGAAAACTGCAATAAAGGCGGCCATGTGACCAGCCTTCTCTCGAGGAGTTACTTTAGCCTCAGTCCTGAAAGATCTGTATCCAAACTTCACTGTGTGCAGACACAGAAAGTGGGTTTTGATCCATGAATGAGGCCCTACTCTCGGTTAGCTGCTAGCTTAGCAGCAGGGGCCACAGGCAGACATGAGGAAGGGGAGTGGGGCTGGATTTATCTCTTTATCAGTAAGCCTGTCTGTCTCTCCTGTAGCCTCCTTACACCATACATTCCCCTTTTACACTGTATACTGTACGATGCTCTGCTCTGTCCCTAGTACAACCCTGGGTTTGATTACAAAAATAAGGAGGTGATGAAGCAAGTGAGTACAAAACTGTACCAGTAGCATCACAACCTGCATGTTGCATCACTTCCCATTGATTATAGTTCTAAGGAAAGAGAACACCAGCAGGTGATGATGGTTTCTTTCTTGCTTGCTTGCTTTCTTTTCTTTTTTAAACCTGTATTCGGCACATTAGCAGCTGAGTTTGAGGTATTAGTTTTTGCATGTCAAAATGGAGATCAAAACCCAAATATGTGTTGCTAAAATTTTGTTGCGATTTTCAAGTAATGTCAAAATATTTGTATGGTCTTGGAAATCATTTAAAAAAAAAAGAAAAGAAAAAAAAAAAAGAGAGAGGTTCAAAAATTTTGATCTGGGAGGAAAAAAGAATCCATTTCTTTCTGCAGTGGGCCCTCTCTGTCCTTCAAAGTTAATTAAGATTCAGCTTTGGTTAACAACTAAGGGTCTCATATAGCATATCTGCACTCTTTGAATTGGAAATAAGTGCACTCTTCTTTAGCAACACCTTTTTCAATTCACATTTGCTCTGGAGCCTCTTGTATCAATAGAAAACTTAGTCACACCTCTCAGAAAGAAATAGCCAATGAGATACTGTTTCAACAGCATTTGCTCTGGAGACTTGATACAAAACAAAAAGCAAACAGCTCTGCTACAAAAGAAGTCTGTCAAATGCCAAATGAAGATTATTTGTTTTGGGGCCTCTTGTATCTAAATTAAAATCAAATTCATTGTTTAGAAAAAATATGCCAATTTAATAGCAGAGTACCATATCACACCTCAAACTTTCCTATATATGTATTTTTTCAGAACTAATAAAAATATTTCAAAAATCAAACGCATAAATAAAATTATGTTACACATCTTTTTTCCTTGCTGGACATATTTGGATATAATTCCAGTTTTCTTTTCTATCTTCAAAATATAGATATATATTAACTTAACAAAATGAGAAAAAGGTTCGGTGAAATTAGAGCAAAAAGGAACCAGCAACAGAAAAGTGCATTTATTTGTACAATGATTTGCGACTCCTGCACTACCTGCCCTCCTGCTCCCCTGTTGCCTCTCCCTCTCTGTCATCTGCTCAGTTCCAGCGGAAGGAGATGTGACGGGGTCGGTCGCCTCCCTCCTTCACCAGGGGTTTGTGAAACTCTCGGCCGGCGCGCGAGTGGATGGCCGCCCAGCAGTACTCGCAGTAGTACTGCAGACAGGTGACATTGGCGCAGAAGAACGGTGCAAACTTCCCTCCGCAGCGAGTCCCCTGGCACTCATCGCACAGCTGGTCATCCAGCACGTATGGCTTCACTTCCACCTGCAATCAGAGGTGGGAATGATTTCATCAGAAATGTTATTGTCTTCACAGTTCCTGTTTCTGTATCCTACAGTTCTTTGATAATCCCATGTCTCACAAGATGTTTTTCAGCATACATAGTTGTAGGAAATAAAACAGATGGCTGCCTGGGAGGTAGAGAAACTGTTTCATTTGGAAAACTATATGATTTCTCTTTGGTGGACTACCACACAGAAAACAGCTGATATTGCTCTTTAACGACTTAATTTCTTCCAAAATAACCAGAACACACCTGAGGAGATTGTTTGTGACTTCATTATAGTTGGTGAAATGATGAAAATTGTGGATTTTAAACTCCGTTTCAGGATCACAGTGAACCTCTTATTTGCTTTTTCAGCTGCACAGTGATGAAGGGTTCTGCTATTAGCAAGTGACCAAGTTACCAAGGCACCAGGTCAACAAAGTCTGCACAGCAATTATGCAAATGAGAAACTGATGTATTTATATTATGATTTTACTTCTACACTTCTGGGTTTCTGCTCAAATTAACTTTCACTCACATCTATTGTGCGTGAATAATATTTGTGTCAATTACAGGCCACTGTAAGCTGCACGATAGACCTGCAGATATCGCTATAATTCCTTGGCTGCTGACAGGAGTGGGTGGTAAGTCATTGTTAGCCTTACCCGTGCATATCATACAAAAGTAGACTGTGTGTGACTATAAAGTCATTAGATGGGAGTAGTGGAGTGCACAGACTTTTTTACATGTCACAGTAAGAAAAGCAGAGGTGTTAATAAATTGTCATCTGATTACATTGAGTTAAGCTGCTTTAGTTCCAAGGTCTTTGTAATTGTGCATGCTGGTTCACTGTCATCACTTACTGCCACGCTTAAATAGAATGGAGATACTGATGTCAACAGTTATGTTGTCTCTAATATGACAAGTCAATATGTCTGCTGTGAAAAACGCTGTGAACAAGTTGCTGCATAACAGTAGTAACAAACAGCTAAAAGATGGCTTTTAATATTCCTGCAGTGTCTGCTGGAATTATCTGCCATGACACATCAGCACTGTTCTCAATAACTGTCATAATAACTACATCTGCATCTTAATCAATCTCTGTTTCTCTTTTCCACTAATGACTGCGTTTGTTCCTGTTAGTATACTTCTTAACAGAGGTGTGCTATAAATAAGCATGTATGCTCATCTAACCTCCCCTGTAAAGATTCAGTAAAATCAAAAAGAAGGAAGACACATTAAATTCTTGAAGTCATTTGAGTGAAACAGAGCAGGAAGAGAGGTGTGAAGGGACAAATGAAGAAAGACAGGGGCCAAGAGGGGAGGCCAAGAAACACCAAGCTCTCTTTTCTTTCTGCTCACCCGTTTATCGATTTCTCCATGCTGCAGCTGTACAAAGCGAGCACTGATAGCAGCAATGTAGCTCTGCTGATTAGAGAAGGCGACACGCCCTGCTCCCTTGGGGTACTTCAGCTCAGGGTCTGTGTCAATGCCAGCGTAGCAAACTCCACCATACAGACGGTCCATGATCATGGCCAGCTCCACTGCAGAAGGGGAAAAAGACACATAGGACTAGTTGAGCAGCATATTTACACACAGAGGTAAAAAGACGAGAACATAGTGACAAACCTTCTGGAAAAATTTAACAATTGCATGTGCAAACACACACAGGCCTAGTACATAAACTCATATCCATGTGAACACAAACACGGCAAGCTGATGTGGGTTGTTTGATGCAAATATGAGGGCAGTGCCCTGTGGACAGCTGCAAAAATGGCTGCAATAAACCCCAACACGTTTATTTATAGTTCTTGTGTTGCTCTTAACAGAAACCATAGATTCTACACTTTAGCTTTACTTGTTAATAACAAATTAAATTACTAATTTTTTTCTCATATGTAGATTTTTTATATGTAAAATTAGACCCAAATATTGCACAGGGTCATAAATCATTGAATGCACCACAGGGCCTCATGACCTTGGTCATGACCACAACTGCAAACACTACACATGATGTTGGTTTCAGGATAAAAAGGAATCTAATATTCTACACAGCACAGCGTGCCTCAGAGCACTTCCTGTTAGGACCAGTTTAGGTCAGAACCTCTTTTAGCTCTACCCTCCAGCAGATCTAATGCTTATTATGAACACAAGCTGATCACACTGCAGTGTCTTCCAGAAAAAAAGATTTCTGCCTAAAGCTGGCACTTCAAAGATGGGGGAGAAATAAAGCAGAGGTGAGGGATGGATACTAAGTGTTGTTTCTTTGTGGCTTACAGTATAAAGATATGCACACAAAATAATGCAGTGATGCACTGAAAAGGTGACTGGACAACAGCAAGAACATTTTAAAAGCCTTTGATAAATGAGACCATAACAAACACAGGATTCAGCCTGTATGCACAGTATATACTTCAAATGTAAATGTTGTCATTATAAACACATTTGTTTTTCATTCACCTAGTGGAGAAAGACAGAGGAAAAAGAGCAACATAAAAATGAAGGATACCTGCACGGAGCGGACGAGGGACACCTCCCACAAAGATGGTTTTCCTCGGGTCCAGAGGCTGAGATCCATCCATCACAAAATCACTGTCGTTCAGGTTCCATGGACGGATCTGGACCTGTCATACACAAAAACTACAGGTTTTAACTCTAAAGTCAAGTCAATGTCATAACCACAAGTTGTGTGAGCGAACAGGTGTGTGTGTGTGTGTGTGTGTGTGTGTGTGTGTTTCCACTGACCGGCTTGTCTTTGATGGTGGGGCTTGACACACAGAGGTACAGTTTGCCATCCTCCTCAATGCAGGCATCAATCAAAGCCTGCACTGAGCTCTCATCCTGGAACAGCAGGAAGGCATAGCCTGCACAAAATGCAGCAGGGTTATTCATGCCACTGGGAACACCAAAAACTAACAAAGAATCATGTTGGAATTTAGTACACTGATTATGGAGACTGAATGTTTGATCACAACAGTCTGCATTCACAGCAGGAAGCCCTAAGCTTTGAGAAACACATAAACAGTCCAGACATGGTTAACAAATGCTTCAGATAACAGCCTGAAGACAAAGCCAGATTGTACTGTTGCACACATGTTGTTGAAGGTAACACATCATCACACCTTTCTCTCATGCAGAAAGATATTGTGTCAATTTGACACCAGAGACACAGACAGAAGAACCTCTGATGATAATTTCACATACCTTTGGGGGGAAAATAGGATTTGCTCTCAGCTTTGTGCGGCCAGTCCACAAACAGGTGTCCAAAACGCCGGAAACTGGCTGTAATCTCATCTGAAAGAAAGTAGGTGGAACGTATCCTCATTGCCAGTCCATAAGTTTCAACTCAATGTACAGTAAGATGCTTAAGTTGAAGTCTTACAGCGTAGCTTTCCCTCAAGTTCCCACTGTCTAATTTTAAATCATCACAACGTTGACTAAAATGGCTTGGAAGTCCTTTAGATTTTAATGTAACTACAGTACCTTCATCTATATCTGGGGGCAGTCCTCCAACAAAGACCTTGCGTGAGTAGCGTTCAACGCGCTCTCCGTTCTGGTGTGGAAAGCAGTGTGGAGATCCCAGGCCCGCAAGACCCTGATCGCCACGCTCGTCATCAGGAAAGCCATCCTCCATGGGGAAGAGAGAGGAGTGGCCTGAGGGAGAGGAGGAGAGCTGGTTTAATTCCTAAAGAGAGAACTAGGAGTAAAGATAGAGGTGGGGTTGGTGTCGTCATGGTAACACTAGGGCAATGATGACAACTGTTCCTTAGCACTAACACTTTTTACATTCGGCCGACGATTGGTGGGAGGGGGAGAGATAAAGCATTTCTTGAGCTGACATCATTTAGCATGTTATGCATATTACTGTGGATGCAATAAAGCATACAGCGTCTCATCCATTTCCTTGAGCAGCATGTGGCTTAAATACCATCTGGTGAGAGGAAAATGTGGTAAATATTTCTATAACTCTTCAACATCTGCAAATCTGTTCATAAGTCTGCAACTATTATGGAAATGCTGCTGTCTGGGGAGAAAAACACATGGAGGAGTGCAGAGTAACAAAGGAGAAACAAATATAGACATAATGATGAAAGTCAAGTGGTTAGGAGTTTGTTCCAGCTGTGTAGCATGGAGAAACAGATTGAAACAACGTATTAGAGTCATATCCAAAGTAACTGGACTCATTAAAAAATGAAAAGTAAGAAGACAGAATGTCATGTTATGTGTTATTTTGATTTCTTGAGTCTTAATTAGGTGTCATGACTCACACACAGCCAGCAACAGTAATGTCTATGTAGAAGTGAAGAAACATAGTAGTCTCTCAGTGAGTGAGTCTAAATAGTTTCAGTGGACTGTGCATGTGTGTGTGCTGTAGAGATTAAGCCCTCGCTGGCCTCCTGCTCTCATACAACCCGCCCTGAGCTGCTTTATAAAGATTTATGCAAGGGAGTTAGCCTCAGCTTACAGTATGCGATGTGTGTGAGTGTATGAGTGCCTGTGTCTGGCCATGTGTCCATGCTTCTGTTGCACTGTGTGTAAATCTACACCCTGTTTGCCTCATTAACTTTCAGCTAAATGTGACACTAACAACTTGTACCGTCTGACATTACAATGTTGTGAAATGTGCATGAAAATTAGAAAATGCAAGCAGATTTGGACATAATGAGGGAAACAAACTTAAGAATGAAAGATGCACAACCTCCACATTTAGGCAATCATGCAGACAAACATGGCACTTCACTGTACAGATACTGATCACAGGGCTGTTTCAAAATGATATGAGCTTATGATCAACAAACCAATGCCACCATAAACAAATAATAGCATACTTTAACAAAAATGACAAAATCAGTCAAAATATTGAGAGACAGAGCTGAAATTGTGCTGAAAAACTGACATAACACGTCTTTGATTATATGTTACCTCGTCTCCTGCTATAATTCCTGGCTGCATGTGGATTAGGACAAAAATCAAAGGAGAGGATGATTATTGAAAATGCACAATACACTATTCCAATAGAAGTGCCAGGTGGTCAATGACAATGGAGGGATGTTCCACTGCCCACCCGCCTGCCCTTCATTTTATTATTTCAGATAGGAATCAATCAATAATTAGTCTGTGGAACTGTCAGTATATTCTTTTATTGGCAATAGAGTATCAAGTTTAAGTAGAGTTTCAGTTTTTTAATAGGGGAAAGTGTATGTGCCAACATTTCAATATTTGCAGCTTCAACATGTCACACACAAAGTCTCATCTGTCTCATTGCATTTAAAAGAAGGATAGGGAGGTCTAGCAGACTTCAAGGTGGACGCTTGTCACCTGGCTATTTATACAACACTGACAAATTGAAGTTGCAAAGTGTTTCATTGTGAAAAGACACCAAGAAGACAAGCAAAAGATCAGTTTGACAAAAGGTTCAATAAAACAGTAATAAATGTAATTGTAAATGTAATTTTAAGTAAACACAGATGCTGGGATAAGAACATTAGAGAAAGCAAGTGAGAGTCTAATAACGGCTTCTAAAGAAACTGAAAAACTGATGCTTTGATTTTGTTGACCTGAGTTTCCAAGCAGGCAATTCTGAACCCTGGTAACCTTGACAGAAATAGCACAGTAACCTTAACTGTACCAGGAAAATAAGAAATAGTCATGAGGCTCCCTACTCAAGCAAGCTCAATTACTAAAACAAGTAAGCAGCCTTCTCAAGGAATGCTGTAGCTGCAGTGAAACTGCAGCTACAGTGTTCTCTGAATCACATAAATTTTGCATTTTTCTTATTTCTCTTTTGCTAATTTACAAATTGAGCCGAGTCAGACACTCAAGTTCCTCAAGACAGGCTTAATGTGTTGAATTTGAGAGGCAAGGTCACATTTGTTGGCCCCTGCAGAGGATATGCAAAAAGGCGTGGTGAGCACAGAAACATGCTCAGGGCCAATCACAAGGACAACAGCTTTGTTGGAAATTAATTGAAGAAATAACTAGGTAGTTTATGTTAACACTGGCTAAATAGTTGTGTAGCTTCTCCATTTTACTCAGCTTGATGTACAACTGTGTATTGTCATGCAGAGAAGTGGAGGGAGACGACCTGCCTCCTAATTATAATTGAAATTCATATTAAGGGATTGGAGCAGAGAAAAAGGAAATAATCCAAGATCTGAACCTTGAGGTACCACACCGGTAGTCAGGGACAGTGGTAAAACAGCCAGCCCACTGCTTCAGTGAACCGAAACACTTCATTGCATAGCATCAAATGAACATCAGAATTGAAGAGGATCATATACAACCAACCCTGATAACATCAGATTCAGTGACTATAATCCAAGCTTCCCTAGTGGCCTTAGTCGCGATTCTGTCGCTGAGACAGAAGTGCCATCAGTGTGGACAACTACGTGGGGCTTGATAACACAGCAGCTATGTGGCATTGTCGCAATACGTGATATGCTCTGCTTACAGTAAAAGATCACTTTTACCTTCTAAATCTAAAGCCAATGCCTCTATGACAGCGAATGGTTATCGTTGCAGACTCCATTGTTTGCAGTGTAAAGTCAACAGTAGCACAGAGAGAGCAGTCACACTGAGGAGAAAGAGGAACTGCTGCCATCCTCATGTACATAGTTAATTCTGTGTACGGCTGTGTTTGTTAGATGCTGCCTTAAAAAGTGATGTTTCACATTTTTAAAAAATATGTCGGAAAAGGTTTTTCAACCAGGAGTAATCAAAGCAGTTTTCTGTTTAATTCATGCAGAAATCCACTTCCTTTTTCAGCTTTGAAAAGGTGTATCACACATCTAACACATCCATTAGCCCACAATCAGGTTTTGTGTTATATGTGTACACAGGAAGACACTCTTTCCTTACTCTTAATACACTCACTGGGAAACTATTTTTTCTTTGCACAGAGCTGAATTAAAATGTGGACACTGGAGAGACGAAAGGCATTGAACCAGCAAAAACTACAAGAACACGATGAAGAAGTGGCCAGAAAACATAAGCAATAATCCTCAGCTCCCTCAGTGGACTTTCCAACACAGATGGACATTAACTCTGGGGGGTAGGGGGTTAAAGAGAGCAAGCAAGAGAAAGAGAGGAGAGAGAGATATAGGGAAGCAGATTGAAAGAGAGTAGAGAGTGCTATAAAAAGATGTGCGTGCATGCGTGTGTGAGAGAGAGAAAATAGATTGGAAGAGATGGAGAAACAAGCTGATAAAAAGCTGTGTGGGGGTGAGAGAAAATGAGAGTAAGCGAGAGAGATCAGGGGAATGGGGAACGCAATCTGTGTATGCTTATATGAGAGAGAGAGAGAGAGAGAGAGAGAGAGAGAGAGAGAGAGAGAGAGAGAGAGGAAAAAGACTGGTAATAAGCTGATTGATGGTGGAGAGGCAAAGAGAAATCCTGCCTGCAGACAGGAGAGGAAGCTGTTTCACTATTTACATGTTGTGCTTTTAGCTGACAGTGTTTTTAAAGGCTCACCAGTGCAAGTCTTCATTAATTATCTTGTTAGTCCTTTTTTTTTTTTTTTTTTTTTTTTTTTTTT
>CM076660.1:8243667-8289017 GCA_038496675.1 Rachycentron canadum | reverse complement strand
GGAGAGAGAGAGAGAGAGAGAGAGAGAGAGAGAGAGAGAGAGAGAGAGAGAGAGAGAGTGGTGTTCAACCTCTATCCGCTGGCACCATCTGTTTCAGGGCTTGATGACAGCTCCTGACCATGTGATCTCACCATGTGACCCAGCAATCTTGTGAAGAAACTATTGGCCTCTCCTGTTTGACATCCTGGCTCAAGACCAGAAGGCAAAAGCTACAACAACACAATTACACAGTGATAAAGGGAATGAGAGTGCACAAGGGCAAGGTAGAGGCAGCTGAATATTAAATTGCTGTTGTGGAAACTGCAGCACATGTCAAAGGGATTTGCCATTTTTTCCAACCATTTCAAAGAACCAGAGTTATTTATATACAATTTAAAATGACATTCACTCTGCTGGAGTCAAAGGCAGCAGATTGTATTCAAAAGTAAAAAAAAAAAAAAGCCTCACATTTGGAATCAAAAACCTTTTAATGAAGGGCATCAAAGCAGTGCACAGGTCTGAGACAAGTACCACGTAAGTGCAACATCCCTGGTTTGAATCCAGCAGGAGACCTTTATTGCATATCACCCCTTCAGCATTTTCTCAACTGTATCTATTCAGTATTTAAATCAAAGTAAAATGTCCCTCAAGAATCTTGAAAGATCTGAAATCTAAGCCTCAACCATAAAACCTGAAAACCAGAATAAGGGGCAAGGTTTTGGTACATGTAAAGCGAGTCCCATCCTGAGGCCTTTCTTTCTCATTCTCTCCCTCAAATCCAACCCCCACCCCCAAATCCACCCACGTATTTTCTGGCATCATAAATCACTACATCCTCTCCCCTCCACTCATACGCTTTCATTCCACTCTTCATCCATGTATTTGTTTAAGGGACAAAGCAATATCAGCAGCCAAATGAAAGGGAAGGACCCGACAGAAGTTACGAAACTAGGTGAAAGGTCATCACTCAAGATGCTTGTTGGTTAAACTACTTTTAAGTGGACAAGCGAGTAAATGACAATTTTATTTTAAGTTGACATTTACGAAGCAGAGGGGCACAGAGGAGAGGCACACGTTTAAGTTGGACTCAATCCCAGGCAAACAAGAGCAGACAGGCTCCAAAGTCACCCAACTCAAAAGTCACTCAAAAGTCAAGTTTATTTAGCATCACTCCAACTATCTCCACCTACTGTATTTTGTTTCACCTTCATAGACAAAACTTTCTAAAATTGGGTAAATCATACTATGTCCACTTGGCTATGGGAAACTGACATGATTTTCCCCAAACATGTTTTTAGTTCGAGAGCTCTTTTTTGCCACGTGGTTGCACATTGTCAGATTAATGAGCAATGGTCATTTCAAAGTGAATAAGTCGAAATAATCATCTATTTGATTTTTGCGTACTTTCTCCTTCTGACAAATAAATGTAATGCCTTATCTGTAATATTAGTGGATTCTTGAAAACTGAGTAGGCTACTATACGTACCATTGAGGGGCAGAGGGTTGTCCCCGCCTGGATGGGGGAACCCAAGACGACCTGCACAGGGAGACACAGAGCAGAAACATTTAACATAATGGGCCCTACATGATATATGTAGAAGGATAATGAATTTAAAGCCAGTCACAAGTTGTGGTGTCAGTCTTTTTTTTTTTTTTTTTTAAAACAAACGGAGAAATTATTTTCATGCTTAATTCTTATTCTATTCAAAAATCTAGCTGACACATCAAGACTCTGTGTTGATCGCCCCATAAACTCCAAAAAATATCCATCAAATGTCTTTTTTCAACACTTCTGCTTATAAAAGTTTCTGGTTTTAGTTTTAAATACGAAAGCATGTATTAAAAGTTTAGCCAAAGTGTTAATGCGGAAGAGGCTTTAGCTGTGTCAGCTTTGAGTATACTGTGTTGGTTCCACATCAATCTCATTAGAGACTACATCTGTGGGACACCAAAAACCTCCCTCCCTCTCATCGACCTCCATTTCCCAATCTGCACCTCTTTCTCTCCTTCCCTTAGCCTCATGTCATACATTTTACCATTTGCCAGGCTCGTCTGCAAACATGCACACCTGCACAAGTGCATGTTATGATGCCAAACAAGCTTCAAAGTTATGCAAGGCCTGCTTTCCGCAGAGGGATAATGAGATGAAAGAGCTGAAATAGTACAACCATTGTTGTATGGGTACGGACCGCCCTGTGATTGGTGCATTCCAATGCCTCAGTCACATGGAAATCTGCTGGCCCCTCCCCCACACATCGCCTATTGAGCCACACAGTACTCGGTGGATGTGGTGCATAAAATAGAAATGGGACTCGCAGACCACAGAAACCAGGGCGGACCACCCGTGGCTTCAAGAGCTACTATGCTACAGATTTCAATACATTCACAACCATTCATCACAGTCTGTATATCATCAGAAAAAATACTTTGTTGGTAAGATATTTGGTTAATTCTAAATAAAGTCAGAGATGCCAACCAACACCAAATTACACAGACAAGCAAAATCCTCCCAGACAACACTATAGATTTCACCAGTTTATTTCCCTCTGTAATTTATCTTAGTAATATATGTTGATCGGTGCACCACCCAAAATCAAAGTCCATCTGAGCAGAACACATCATATTAGATTTTAAGAGCTTTTAATTGTCTGAGGAGCAAGTGTACAGTCACATAAGCACATCCCATCCCTGTGTTCCTGCAGGGTTGTGTGTGCCCTCTCTGTGAACCTCATTTGCATGCTGCTGCCTGCTAGCTGCATACATGTACAGTGCAGTGACAGTTAAAGCACATGCATGCACAAGCATATACCACGCAGTGAAGTGTGTGGTGGCTGAACAGAGGGATCCTTTCTGTCAGTCAGGACAATGCTGGAAGTGATTCAAAGCCACTTCTACTGACATTTTTTCTCGCCTGTTCCCTTGCTTCATCGCTCTCACTTTGTTCAATATGTTCCGCTGGAATGAGAAATTTGTCCTCTGCTTATGTGCATCTAAACGTGCCTGTGTAATCGTGCTGTCTGTGCTTAATACATTGGTGTGTGCACACATGTACATGTGTGACAGAGCTGGAGAGGCGGAGAAGCAGTTGGCCTGGAGAGCAGTTACCACTAAAAGAAAATGTGCTATAATTATGTTTTTCTATTTGCTTTGCTGTGAGCAAAAAGGGAAGAACACACTTAAGTTACTGTTACACTACACTGCTAAGTCTGACTATAATTAAAGCAAGGAATAAATAGAGAAATATTTTATAGCAGGCCAAGGGCTACAAGACAAAAAAAGATTACGAATAAGGGATGGGATATGGTGTGATGCATCATGTGAAAGCAGTGGAGAACAGGGTACTATACAGAGCAAATTTGAGGAAAATGGAGGAACTGCCACAGGGTTGTATCCCTACACCAATTGGTCCCGATGCAGTTTGCACGCATGTTTGTCCAGACTCAGCTATCCTTTACACACATCTTCAACCAAGCAGCACAAACAGTCTATACAATCACCACAGTTGCAAGGTGGGCACACAAGATTAGTGACACCAGTTCAGGATCTGTCCAAATGTGAAATGTTGCCACAATCTCTCGTTCTGTACCCGAGTTACGGCTTTGAAATGTTGTCACAGTGTCACATTATGTCACCTTTAACCTTCAGGTTTTATGAGATCACAATGACCTTAAGATTATAGGAAGGTTGGGGCTACAATACTTCTGCTAAACTATATGTAATTTCATAAAAACTTAAAAACCCTACATGGTTTCATCTCTAATGAAGCAGAAGCTTGTGGTTTTTAGAAGACTTGTTTTTTTCTGATGCCGAGCTCTTGGATCTCAGAGTCGCAGGAATCTGTGCCAACATGGTTAGAGCTAGAATACCAAAACATGGATAATGAGGCAATTTTACAGTCTTCCTTTCTTAATATTGAGGAAAGATTTACTAAAGTTTGACAGCAGAATATTAGATCACAGCTGGATAAGGCTGAACCCAGTGGGTATGAGGCTGAAATAGATTGGAGGTGATAATGCAGTGTCTGGAGCTCTTGACTTATAACTGATCAAGTTATTCTGGTAGTGAAACTGGTGCAATGTGTGTTTGACCTGGTTGTGCGCTTGTTGTAGACTATATAGTATGTATACTCGTGATTTTAAAGGATTTCAAAACAACCGATTGCTTTCTTTAAATTCAGCACAGTCATAGGGTGTAACTGACATTGTAAATACTGCCAGTTATACCCTATGACACAATAAACAACACCAGCTATATGATGTGTTCAAGGACCCATGTCTGGGTTACCATCGACCAGTGTTGCCTAACTTTGTTCAGCCAATAACAGACATTGGTCTAGTCTCTAATAATCAATACCCAAAGTCAGTTATTATTCAATCTCAAATGAATGATTCTCTTTTTAAGCTTTTTATAATGGTGACTCTCTACTTTAAAAAGTAAAGAATATATATTGTATGTGTGTGTAAGCCCTTAATCTGTATAAGATAGAGAAAACAGGAATTAACATTGACCTAGAAATTAAACAAACTAAACTGTTACTAAACTAATCAGTTTATAAGCACACACAGATAACTGAAATGTGTTCATGACCTAATATAAAAATAAACAACCACAACTGCACACTGCAGATAATACATGCATTTATGTCTAGTCACTTCTGTGCAAGACTTTTTGAACAGAGACCACTGAGTCATTGGCTGTCATCAAACTCTCTTTTCTGCTAAGGGGGTTCTTAACTGAGTAAAACCCAAAAGTATCTAAGTGTCAGCCATGATAAGAGCTGGACAAATTCTCTGCATGCAGAGGAAATGAGCATCAGTGCCTCCTATCTTATCTCCTTTAGCATAGGAAACAGTGAAATCTGTAGTCTATCAAATACATAAAAAAAAGGTCGAAAGCACCCATGCCAGTAACCTCTATAGCCCTGTGTATGGATATAATTTACTCTGTTTAGTTCCTTATTCATTTTAATGGCTCACCTTTTCTTTCCTTTCCTTTATTTCAACATTTTCATTCTGTTTTCTGGTTAAGAAATGAGTTCTTATTTCTATGTGTTCTAAATTAGGTTTATTTTTTTTAAAAAGACAGGTGTAAGTGCAGTCAGATTGCCTCAGCACTGCAGTTTTCTTATCACATCTTTCCTTGACATCATGACGTTTTCCATCCAGGTCAAGGAAAAGTGGTTAGGAAAGGAGATTGACTTTTCAACCGTAGCCATTGTGTTCCAAACTGTCAACATCCTTCAGCTTAGCAGCTGTGATCCTGAGAAACTTATGATGGCCAACAACTTCAGTTCAGATGAGTGGAAGTCTCTCGTACAAATCCCTTCTTAAATACAAAGCATTAGCGTCCATCAGACCTTTCTTCTTCTTTATCGTCATTCATCTTCTTCTTTTTGTTGTTGTCGAGGAAGTAGGACTGAGGTGTGACCTGACTTCTGTACAGACTGACCTTTTTATTTTACCCAAAAAGGAGACACAATGTCTACATGTCTGATCTGTGGAGGAAGTAAAGCTTTTCTGCAGAGAATTTAGATATTACATTGTGAATATGCGAGCAGCTACCTAAATCTAAAGTGAAACACACCTACCAGATGCTTGACCAATGAAATACAATCAGGACACGGCCTAATCTTTATGTTTACATTTATGCAAGAGGATGGTCAATGCCATAAAACCTATCTTTAGAGGCTTAAAGTAATCTTACATCTAAATATTAAAAGTTGTGTTAAATGAATTGGCACATAACATGAATATATAAAGATAGATTAATACAGTGTGTAAACAATGTGCTTGCCATATAAGTGATATGGCCATTTTATTGATAATTATGTAATAACTATGTATGGAATCAATAGGACAACAGGGTAAAATCTACTAGTGGGGCACACACCTATACCTGGTTATACCATGTCCATACATAGATATTGTGTATGGCTCATCAGTGAATTTAATTGTTTTGTTAAGTCAAAGGCACATCATGATGATAGCTTCTATGTGCTTCGTCTCTGCTGTCATCAGTATGTAAAATGGTAGTGTGTTACGTTTTCAGATGACAGCTAACATGTTCACCTTTGAGGGTGTCCTGCTCGGCCCTCATGATGTCGATCAGGGAGCTCTCCAGAGTGTTCATGTTGAAGCTGTCAAATGACCTGGTGCGTTCCTAAAGAGGAGAGAAAGAAGAGAAACCATTTAATTTTCTTTACTTAAGTTTACACAGTTTTCTGGCAGCCAGCAGTCCTTATAGGTGGCTTCAGAGAAGCTCTATGAGAGCATCTGGGGCAGATTTATCAACATCTTTTCATGTAACATTGCCTCAGTTAACTCAAGCTGAGCAAAGAGCACACCTACACTTACACACAAAAATGTACGCTGGCAATTCTGAGTGCTTCACCCCTTTAACCCAGGCTGGGTTACATTCATGACCAAGGTAAGCTATTGATAAATGCCTGACAGCCTCTCAATTCAAGGTTCCAACACTTTTGGCATTGGCCTTACAGGTGAGTGAACCTCAAGTTAATTACTTTTGTATTCTGCACGGGTTGGCTCAACTTGGGGGGAAAAAAAAAAAAAAAAAAAAAAAAAACTTTCAGGACTTTTTTTATTCTGCTTTAATCATATAGGCTTTTGACCAACTTGCAATGCCACCAAACAGAATCTCTCTGAATACTTCAGACACATTTCAGACAAACCATTTGGTTTAAATAAAGAGTTAAGTAAAAAATTTAAAAAGAGTTAGTTCTAAGACACTGCTCATCTGGAAAAATGTTAGATTTTTTCTTTTGTTAAGTTACTCCAATCTTTGTGGTCATCATTGAATGTATCTTAGTGGTATTATTTGACAAGAAACTCATTCAGTGAGGCAGTATAATAGTTAAAAGTAAAACACAGAGTAAAACCAAGCAGGAGCGACAGCTTTGTCACCCACAACAAGAGCATCCTTGGCATACCAGACATACTGGAAATGCATGTAAACACACACACCCATCCAATGTGTATACATAATATATACGCATACACCAAAGACATGTGCCCTTACACACAATCACACACTCACATATATCCCAATACCATGCTGACAAGGCTTCTGTCCCGACTCCGCCTCAACCAAAAAAAAAAACATATGCAGCCTTCTTAAACTGATAACCTCCTCTGGCATCCTTCTCTTCAAAACTACCACAAAGCTGTTGCAGACAACAATATGAAATTTGTACCCTTCATGTATACATTAACCAGTGGTGCTATACGTTTTATGTCCACACAACACACATTTGACTGTCTAATTCCTTCCTCTATCTCTTCCCCGTTCCCCTTTTTTTTTTACCCCCATTCTCCAATGCGTGCCACCCTAAAAGCAGAAATATCTTAAAAAAAAAAAAAGTGATGTCATGTGTCATAGGTCTTACATTGCATGACTCTTCTGGCTAGTTGTTGTTCAATATGCCATACATCATGACTAAAATGTTTACTAATTTTTTCTTAAACATCTGAAATAAACTATTTTTCCTACCTTCTGTATCATATCTTTCGTCTTGATAATATACCATTAAGTATAGTATAGACATATTGTCAAAGAATTGCTTTTATATTAACAGCGATGCATCTCATCTTTAAAACGCACACAAAAGTATTTAACACCAGAAAAAAAGAAAAAAAACAGGGATCAAAAGACGGAGGGGCTGCTTGACTACAAAGATATATAGTTGAAAAATATCAAAGTCAGGATACAGCTTGTGAGCTCGGTTTTTGCTACAAGGTTTCAGTCGGGAAAACATCCACTTAGAATTGAATGAGCCTAACAAGATGTTTGACAGACCAATCAGAAAACAGAGAGGAATTTTTAGATCATTGCATGACTCATAGCCTCTTGAACACTTGCAAACTCTGCGGACGAAAGCTGTTACAGAGAAGAAAAGCCTCACTCTGCGACGACCTATTTCTTTCTAAACTTTATTCAGACACTTAATTTGGTGCATGGTTTGGGAGAAATGTGTACAAATGGCAGGTTTTTTTTAAAGAATTAAAAGTCAAGTGGTGTTTTCAGCCAATCATATGAATATGCATGTCCAATCATTTATGTGGAGATTCAATTGATTAAGAGAGACGCCATTTGTCTACGGTGCAGTATACTTGAAATCACATCCGTACAGAGAAAAGAGAAGAAAGAAGTGACAGTGGGCTGATGTTCCTAGATTACAAACGACACATTAACATTAAGCAAGAGAAATAAAGCATGACAGTGCATTTAAAACCAATCGACTGATGTAAGCAGTGAGAAATTAAAAGAAAATGTACAATCACAACACACACACATACACACACACCCAACGTGTCAACCTGTATAGTAAGTAACAATTTCCATGTACTGCTTTGTCTTTTCAACAAATGCATCTAGGCCTAACCTGTGATATTTATCCTGCAACCAGGTCAGGTCACACCCTCGCAACAAACCGTAGGCCAGCGTCTGAGGAGATCAGTCTAAAAGCAAAACCACCTAGAGCAAAAAAAGCTCTGTGTGTAACTACATAACACCATGAACACCACAGGAGTCAAATGCTCAAGGGTTCAGTAAAACAGACCTGTATCAGTGAACCGTAAGACAAAGGGTTTGGCAGGCAGGCGCCTCACTTTTTTATGTACTGTCTGGTCTCTTCAGTGGCTCCCAAAAAGATTCAATAGCTACTTTTACTATCTCATCAGCCAAAGAGTGTGGTTGGATGTCTGGCACACTTGATGGTGAAACAGCCAAACTACCCAGCTGTAGCCAAAATTTTACCAGCACAAGCGCTGGAGCAGATTTCCCACACTGACTAAATGAACATACTAAAACAGTGATGACATGGTAGAAGAACACACCCATTGAACACTCTCCCTCAAAACAAATATCAACACAGGGATATAGGCCAGACTGTGTCCACTATTTTCTCATATCCGCCTCAGTATCTTAGGTGGATTTAGGCTATTGCTTCAGGTCAAATAAACCAAACACTCAAAGACAGAGGAAGCAGGAAACAATTGAGGGAGTGGTTACTGTGAAGACAAGTTAGGTAACCACACAAACAAATAAATACAGGTAAGTAGCAGCAATTTGCTGTATTTCTGCTCTCTGCAGCTAGTCTAAAGTTAATGATACCAGTTTATATATCACAGGGTAATCCCATCATGTTGTTTCAGGAGGACAGGACTTCATTTTGATGCTGTGGTGGACCGAGTGTGGCAGAGTTGATGCCTCACTGGTGCTCTGCAGTTGCTAAGCATTAGGCTGGGAAGGTGCAGATGGTGATTAATCATCAGATTGGTGCATCCCTCTTTCTCAACAACTAGCCAGCTGACCAGCAAAGTACTTATCCCTGACACATTGCTGGGCGTGCACAGTTACGCACACACACACACACACAAACATACGCAGTCATTGTCACTCATCGTATCTAGTGACACAAACACACACACATGCACACAGATTAGCTGCAGGCAAGACAGACAGAATTTACACTGTAGTCCATGTTAATGTGTACAATAACAGAGGGCATGGAATGACGTGTTGTCAGGACAGCACTGATCAATGACATCCGACTGAGATAACTGCTTATGGTACATAAATATCCATTTTAACCAATGCTACCAGAAGTCTGATGAATACTGCAGCTTCAAATCAGTTGATTTGAATTGAATTATATTAATTATCGAGTTGGTTACTTTTTTTCAAAATAGGATTTCATGAGCTCAGTAGAGATATCATCTATGAGGATGTGTTGATTCTCTTTGACTTCCCATCATTTTAAACTGAACATCATTAGGGTTTGTAAGGTAATGGCATCGCGTTTACTGGGCTCCAGAAAACTTTGATGGAAATTTTTCTGTATTTTCATCTTCTCTATTGACCAAATACTTCAATCAATTGGGGTATCTATATTGCTCAGTATGCACAGCTAATCCAAATTTTACATTCAAAATGGAATCGAAAGTCAGTGTCAGCTGCAACTAAACCTTCAAGAAACACGCTGCCCAGTTCAGCTAGTGAGATAGACAGACAAGAGAGAGATGCACTATGAGCTAGCACCTTAATGTTAGCCCACTGTTGAGAGAACAAGTTTACCTGAATGTTGTTCTGCAATTTACTCTTGCATTGTTATTGTTTAGGACATTGCAGGTACACACTGTAACACAATAACCACTTTCCTAAAGAGTTAATGTCATGGCTAGACCTGGCCACAACAGTACCCAGCAAGAGTTTGCGTCACATGCCCCTAGTCATCACCAACTGTTGTCACACATCAGTCACAGGTGATGGTATTGGGCATCTGCACAACCCTACCTAAAAACTCTATACATGAATATGAGACTGTTTAAAGATACATTTGTTAAACTGTAAAGTGAAAAAGAATTGAAGTAACAAGTAAGGTAGCACAGCCTCTTAACTTCAGACAGGTTTTAATTTTAGACACCGCAAACCAGAGTACAACCTCCAACAGATTTTGCTGACATGAAGCGAAGCAAAAAAATGATTAAATACAGCATGCTGTAGGTGATTAACTCCAACATTAATCTTCCATGTCACCTGTCTGTTAATGAAAAATAGAAGAGTGGAAAAGAAATAGGGTAAAGGACATAAGAATATATTGGTACAGTGTGAGTTTTCAGGCTTTTAGAGGTGCAAGATTATTTCGACATCCATCTAAAATTCAATGGTGAAAAAGCTGCAGCCTTTCCCCCTTATTTTTGTGCTTCTAATCACATCCCTGAGAGAACAGGGAGAGATAGAAAGCCCAAAGCAAAGCAGGGAAGGAGGAAAGTGGCAGATGAAAGAAAGGGGGTGATGGAGAGAGGGAAAGCAAGTAGTGAGGTAAGGCAATGTTTTTAAAAAAAAAAAAAAAAAGAGAAGAAAAAAGGCCAGGAAAGGGAAGCAGGTTGAGCTTTTGATGCTTGTGATTATGTTTCTTCCTGGTCTAAGTATTTCAAAGGCCTGCTATGACATTAAATACCCCCAACTGTCAAAAACAACCTACTAACCAGAACTGGCTGGATGGTGTGTGAGTGTGTACGTGTACATTTGGGGTGTAACAGGAGTGCCAGGGGATTAGATTGAACTGGGTCCTTTATTATATGCAATGAGCTAGGCTAAATACAATATGACACATCTACATAGACCCTGCTTTGTCTTCTGCCTTTGTTAAGACACATGTGCAGAAGACATAGGCCAGGGACTAATTAGGGCTCATGCAACATGGGCATGTGCACATACACACACATGCACACAAGCTCTCTTTCTTGCTGTTTCAGAGCGTCTGTCAAGGGTGTGAGAAGGGCACAATGAGGCTGTATGAGCAGCAGAGTTATGTGCTTGCAAGCGCAGCTTGGGCCGCTCATTAGTTTAAAAAAAAAAAAAAAAAAAAACATTTTTCTCATTTAACACCACTGTGACAAGGACTAGAGGTAATGACTGAAACCTGAGGCTTCTAGAGCTTAATGGCTCAGTGTGTCCGTTTGTAAATGAGGTTGTGGACAAGAGAATTTGCATGTATACATCATGGATAAGTGAAGGAAGGCTACCTGTAAGGCTTCCTTCAGCGTGAACATGTCAGCCTTCATATAATCATGTTCTCATCGTGGAAGTCTCCTGCCAAATACAGGCTAATGAGCAGGTGAATCATTAAATAATTTGTTGTACAAACAAGCAAAGATCAAATCTACGTGTAGAGGCACTACTTTAGAGTAACAACGTGGTTTTCAGTTGGCAATTTCCTCTAAACAATAGACATAAGGCAATTAAATGCCCTTTCTTATTAGTAGTTACAATACTGACACTCGTGGGCTGACCAAAACTGCCAAGTAATACTGCACTGTTCACCTCTTCATCTGTGGTGACCGTTGGCTCTATCTATGGCTCAACAATGACTTCCCCACTTTTTTATTGTCCCCTCAGATGTTGACAGTTGATCATTTTCAGGTCTAAACCTAAATATAAAGAGGGCTCATCATCAATTAGCTTTTGATTGACACAGTCAGCAAATATTTGCTCCAATTCAGAGAATTGGTCACCAGATTTCCCAACAGATACAAGAACTTTCAAAGAAGCAGTTTAATAACGTACCTTTATGTAACAGCAGCATATAAGTCTGCAGTATATATAAGCTACACAAACAATGAGGTAACCTGCAGTTACCCAGGTAGCTTACTGAGACAATATCCTGTTCTGGCTTACTCCTTCAAGCCCTGCAGGTCTCGACCTGGTCACTGGCCAAATCTACCAATCCAAATGAGCCCAGTACACCTGACACAGCAGCAGGCATCTGACCTTGAATTTCACAGGTGAGGAATTGGGGAACAGGCAAAGAAAGAAAAAAGAATAGAGGGCCATAGAGAAATGGATTTCTGGGCATTAAAAAAGTACACATTTCTGGTCTAAGGATTATTTCCAGCTGACCAGTGCATTGGCAGTTAGCAGCAGTGTGCCCATCCCAAATACTAAAGCTGTTTTAATAGAGCAACAGTCCTGGCTGCTGCAGCAACAGCAATGGTCTTCTGTGTGTCATGGTGCTGTACACCAGTGTGAATAAACTATCCACCAAATGGTCTTGCTTTCAAATTGCATCTACACATTTGCTAATACACACAGAAATCCCTTTCATGGCTGTGAAAGTGGGCAGAGTGAGAGGTCATCTCTTCTGTAGCTCTCTGTTCTAATACAGCAAGTGGCTTACTTAAGCTTGCTCAAAATGTTACAGACATTTGTCTCTGTAGATTTGAATGTTACAATCACATGTACTCAAAAAGAGAGTGACTGAGTTGAACTTTGATGGTACACAGGCAGAACAATGGGAATTCTTAAGCAAAAGCCACTGATCCTTCATCTGTTGTGTCAGTGCTAAAATGGAAACTATGTGAGGCAGTTGGACAGTGCTACTGGAAGAGTGTGACAACAGTTCCTCATGGGGTCTGTTTAGTGCAAAGTTACAGGAGCTACGGTATTTCAATTACCAAACCTAGGGGTTTCCTTGTGTAAGGCAATGTGTGTCATCAGTCTTCTGAGCAGTATATGAACTTGACAAGCGCTGACAACCACCATTTTGAGTACAAATTTAAAATAAAACAAAGTTATTGGTCTAATGGTTTGGGTTTGAACAATCATTCAACAATGATAATAAAATGGGAGTGAAAAGCCAACTGGTCTGACAGACACGGCAATTTTCATGTCACATCTAAGTACAAGCCCAGACACTGATAGTCAAAAACAAAACTGGCAAAGATATCTTTGAGAACTACAGAGGAGGCTTCTGTTGAACAAACCTGACACTTGGATGCCTGTGTAATAATTTAACAGTGGTTTCTACAGTGACAGCTTCAACACTGCAACATGATCTATATGCTCACACCAAATTGACACATTTTTCAATTCAGTTACAGGGGAGGAGAAGAATTTCATCATCTTATAGTTGAGAAAAACACATTGTGGTTCATATTTTAACAAACTTAAAACTTAATTATTCTTTACAAGCAGACCCTTCTTTGACAGGCATAATATCAACACTTACAAAATCAACTAACTATCCCAAACTTATCAATTCCTTATTACTCTTGTTCTTTGTAAATGATTTATACTTGCACATGCGCGTGCACAAACACACACGCACGGTGTGGTCATTCTACGCCCATCCTCCCTCTGCCCTTGCAGTATCAAGAGGGCAGGGCAATGCTACTTGAGCTGATCTGATTCAACCACAAGGAAGGGCGACATACTGCAACTACAGCAGTGCTAGCTTTAGCTTTAATCTGATATGAGGATGTAACAGAAGGGACTCACTAATGCTCAAAATGAAAGCAGAATCACAGTTCTGATGAAACAGGAGCAACTAATGGGGCTAGATACTAGCAGCTGTTTATTTATGTTGTTAGATGTTGATTATTGACTGCTCCAAAATAAGTGCACCTTTATGGAAATATGCTGCTTGTCAAAAATGATTTTACTACAATATGACTCAAAAATATTAATAAGGATGAGCCCCTAATGATTTGGAACAGGTCAGATATGAACCTCACCCCATGACTTCTGACAACAATTAGGCTTTTATAAATTGCTGCTTGTGTGTAAGCTTTGTTATATATATTCAGCAAAAAATACTCAAGACATGTCAAGACATGTCGTAACAAAGTCCTCACTGTTTGGCCTCTGCTGCACTGTGAGTCATTAATTACAAGCGAAGATAAGAAAATACCTTAAAAGGTCAATGCAAGCACCACTTTCCAAATTTTTAATTGGATTAATTTGTTTTGTTGTTTTTTTTGTTACTGTTACTTTTTGTCACTGTTATTTGTGACTGAAGAAAAACAAGATTATGACTTGCACCACGGATGGGCATGTGACGAGGTGAAGCAGCCGACCGCTGGTGGTCTCTCAGGCCAACTAGTAATATTTTTAAACTATTGACAGACAGCTGAAACAACAAAAGGCAACCAATCATCCAGACAATTTAACACTATCTACGGTAACCAAGATGACATATTGATGGCAACCTATGACTGACCAGAAGTTGATTTGACAGCGCAAACTGTCAGTAGATGAAAGAACATTGTGCAATGGTAAAAAAGCAAAGGATATGCATAGCACTCAAAGAAACCTCATCTGGTCATCAGGCCTAGCTGGGCCAATAGCAACCACCCTCTCTTCACCCCCGCCTCCTTGTAACAACCAACACTATTAATCATGAGCTGGATCAATAAAATGAATTTATCTCCATGCTCCCTTTACCTCTATCAATTGCATTGGCGATTTCTACATGTGATAATGCAATTATTCCAGTCATCTTCACTGTGTGTGTGGACCCAGCTATCAAAATTACAGTATATACAGGGTGGCATTTTGAAAAGGAGTTGCTAGACTTTGACAGCCATGACCTGGGTGATTAATAAAGTGGTCATCCTGAAAAATCATTAGACTCCATTTCACGGAATAAAATAGATTGATACCCTGTAACGTGGAGGGAGTAACGATGGAGCTCAGCCAATCAATCTACAGGATTACCTTTTTTTTTCTGACTAGAATAAGACATCCCATAATGATATCACATTGTTCACTGGTGTATCTACTTTTGTCTTTATATCTCAGTCTGTCATTCTCAGCTGTCCATTCCAGCTATGGTTCTTCTCACACCCTCTCTCTCTTTTGCCTCCCCTATTTCGATCCTTCCCTCCTATTTCTACATCCTTCGCCCCATCTTTTTTCTCTCCATCCCTGACGTCCCCTTGACTCCCCACTCCCCGCATCCCCACTCCTCCCTCCAAACCCCCAGCTCGTATACGTGGCACACACCACTGCAGTGACAGAGCCACATTCGTCATCATCAGGGACGTACAGCTGTGGAAATACAGACCCCAATGACTACTTTCTCCACTAACACGGTAACAAATGCATCATGTAAATCCATGCCCTCCCCCCAGCTCTAAAAATAGCAGTGATACCATATACTGTAATAAAATTAACAGCTCACATAAATGACACTTTAATGTTTAATTGTTCCCACAGCAAGCAGCCACTGGTGAAAATATTCACACATAAAACATTAACACACAAAGTGCACATTAACACACGCTTAGGTCTATAAGGGATAGACAGGGAAAGAACAGTTAATGAAAGTAATACTATGCCACAATTATTGCTAAATCATAAAATGAGGACATTCAAAGGTAAACTGACCTGAAAGGGGAAGATGTTATCACTACGGCCAACACCATCATCCATCCAGGACTTGGGGTTGAAACCTGCCGGGCTGTTTCGAGGGTACTTCTGGGATGCCACATGGTTGTTAGGGAAGGTCTTCTTCAGGGGAGAGATGGAGTTGATGGGGGTCATCCCGCCATTCAGCCCTCGGCGATAATCTCTGCCTTGAGACCCTCCCCAGCCGCCACCGCCACTACCATAGCCTCCTCCAGGGCTCCAGGAGGTGGAGGAGCCAGGAGAGGGAGAGGGGCTCTGGTAGCTGGCTGGACCCCAGGGGGATGGCGGCTTGTTCAGGCTGTTGGACAAATGTGGCAACTGGCTAAAAGCCGGATTCCTGTGCGGAAAGGGTGGCGGAGGGTGTGGAGAGGCCGGGGAGCGCCGATGTTGCTGGTGCTGGTTGTGGGGGTGCTGGAAGTGGGGGTGTGGTGGGGGAGCCGGGTGGTGCTGGGACAAGGCCGCCGCCGGTCCAATCTGGGGGGAGAAGTTCCCACCAAACCCTGGACTGACATGGTGTGAGAAGTTCTGGAACAGCAGGGGCCCGTTGTTAGCAGAAGCCGGGTTGAAGAAGCTGACATCCTCATTGATAATGGTTGACGGCGCTGGTGGAATGGCAGCCGACCAGTTGTTGAAGCCAGTAAGTGACGAAGAGGTTGTACTGGACTGGACAGGGCCAGTTCCTCCAAGACCAGACGTCTCCTGGTAATCGAAGCCTGCCAGGACTGGAGACTCAAGGCGTAGCTGCTTCTCCTTTCCGTTACTTCCTTCAGATGTGCCGTTGTCTGTCTTGGCTTCCTCTGATCGGGCTTTCTCCAGTTCTGAAATGATCCCACCACCACTTCCACCCTCCTGGTGACTCCCAGGGGACAACTGCTGCTGCTTTTCTTGCGTTTCCTGCATTTCCTGTTGCTGCTGTGCTTTGGGCTTCTCTGGGCCCCCCAGGATTTCGTCTTGCACACTGTTATGGGTGGCAGAGGCGGGGAAGAGCCAGGGAGAGCCTCCCGTGGTGCCATTCCCTGCGGCTGTGGTGCTGTTTATGAAAGCAGCAGGGCTCTGCGACACATTTTGGTGGTGGTGTGGGGGCTGCAGATGCGGGTGGATTCGGACCGGGAATGCAGACTTGTTGCCAGTGTTGTTTTGAACTAGGACTCCAAACCCGTAATCCCCCATTTGTTTTCTCCCCCCACACACAAATGCTATCCCGTGATCGTTTGGTCCTATTGAGAGAAGAGCACACAGGATGGCATGCACTGAGTTAGCAGTCAGCCTAGTCACTCCACTATAGATGAAGGGATTTAGAAACAATCAGATGATGGACACAGATATTTCCTAGTGACATAAAAGATCTTTTTTTTTTTTTTTTTTTAGTTGAGTCTGTTTAACGCCCTCAGAGAATTCCTAGACATATGATAATCACACAATATTGTCATGAATGAGCTCATTCTTACTCTGAACAATCTAACCTTATTACTCTCGGCAGTTGACAAAAGCCAACCAGTTAACATTACATCTTTAGCTAATTATAACCCCGTGACGTTGCCAGCTTGTCTGCAGCTGAGCTGCTGGCAGCCACCAGTAAAGCTAGAAGCAGCCGGCACACACACACACACACACACTTTCAGACGGTTTCCTTACGCAAACCAACTGACAGACAATAAATTACTTGCAGCATAACGTCTACGACAAGACAGCAATATAAAATATCGACAAATGTTTAACATATTAACGATAAACCGTTAAAACGTTCAGGAGAAAAAGCCCTCGACCTTGTTTGACAGCTGTCAGTCCAACCTCGAAATTTATCAGATATAACTCACACACTTGTTAACTCTTACCGAAATGGGTCCAGTGAGCAGTGTCACACATTATTGTTTATTAATACACCTTCACGCTCGAGGTAAAAATCGACAGTGAGGCGGTTTGAGATAAACTCGATATGTTAGCTTCCATCCGTTGCTAACGTTAGCTAGCTAGCTATTTAACCGTTAGCACGAATGCTAGCTAGCCGGACAGGCTGGATACGGGCGAGTAAAATTTATTTTCACCTTCTGATCACCACCTTCGACCTCGGCGATGTCTTTGTCGAGACGCTTCCCTCGGGCTGAGAGCAAGGTGTTGTCCTCGGAAGGATGAGTAGGGCAGAAAAGGCTTTTCAGAGGCGATTTGATAGCTGACTCGTACAGTGCAGTCGGTCAGCTTTTTTTTTTTTTTTTTTCTCCCTTCTCCTGACGTGTCCTGCCTGCTCAATGACACAGCTCTCTATCCGCTGCCTCTGATCTGGACCGTATCACCAAAGAGCTTTGTTAACGTGGCAATGTGTGAAATGTACTCGGCCGCGGGTCTTTCACAAGCCTTGCTCGATTGGGTTCATTGTTCGTTTGATTTCAGTATATTTTTTCTCGCTAAGTGTCTTTCCTGCAGAGCCAGCCGATTCCTGTGCGCTTCTTGGCTGCCCCTCTCTCCTGGAACCGACCGTGGCCGAATAACAGCGAGAGATCAGCCGAGACACACTTCCGCTTCTAGCGCCACCCTCTCCGTGCAGGGCACGCCCCCAGAGAGCCACACCTCGACATGTGATTGGACGGAGGACCGGCAACCTCGCCCAATTTCTTCATCATTTAACAGCCATGCACCAATAATACACCCATGTTATCCGTAAGTACTGCCCACTGAGGTCGGAATCCTTAAAAAAAAGAAAAAAAAGAAAAATCCTCCCTGCACGGTCCTGTCCTTTCACGATGCAGCCGGTATCAGGTCGTGAGAAAGCTGAGACACCCCCCTTCCTCCTCCTCCCACGCTCCTCTCGACAGGATGGCAAAGCCTCAGAGAAAGAGCATCCTTGGCCCTAGCTTTTTGATCTCACGCTCCCTCTGTGTTCAAGTGGGGATGACCTGTTTGGAAAACAAAATGTGCCATTGCAGAAATTATGTGAAGTCCAAAAAGAATTGGCCGCTCATTCAGCTCCAGATTACAAAACCATGAAGAGGTGGTGACACTGATTAGAAACCACTGCAGGAGAACACAACATCCAGAAGGTTCTGAATGAGGAATTATCCTCTATCCAGTTCATGTGGAATACCTCATAGTCTTTGCCTCCCCTGTCCTCGTTGAAGATGTGCTAATGGCTGTGCTTTAACTGTAAATACTCACATTTTTTCATGGAGTCTCTTTACATCTGTCGGTGTGAGAGCAGTTGTTCTATGAATGGGACAATTGATTTTGGCCACATACTCCTGACGTCACCTCACAGCCCAAACCCAGTAAGACGACGGGTATTGAATCTACAAATGAAACACTAAGGCATGGTATCATGTCAGTAGGTGCTTTTGTTGTTTTGTGGGTCAACCCTTTTTCCTTTTCCTCTGTCTCCTGTAATTTCTTCTGATCAAGCTGTAATAACATTAGACTCTTTCCATTATATTATATTACAGAAAGGCATTCAGTAGAGCAAATACCAAGGCAAAGAATGAAAGGGATTTTAAAAATTCCTGGATGCGGTCGTTTGACTGGATGGCACTGCAATTGAATGGGTTCTTCCCTGGCTCATGGCCCATTCCTCCACCAAGTTTGGTGCAAATCCTGCTGACAAACAAACAAAGCAACAAACACACACAGGCAAAAGAAGACAATCTATTTGGCAGAGGTAAAAAAAAAAAAAAAAACATGGGAAATTCCTGATATTCCATCTGTGTGAAAAACATATGTTTCATTTCATCACATGTGGTGTCTCATAGTTCACATGTGAAATGTGTGAAAATTACATTCACTTGCATATGAATGTTTTATATATCCACATGTAATAAACGTGTAATTCACTTGTGCTTTTCTATAAGCTGTCGAGTTCATTTTTTCCTTCCTTTTGCCTTCAAGTTATGTCCCATAAAGCAGAGCTACATCTTTACTCCTATACTGTATTTTAATAGTGTAGATTTTAAACAAAATCCTCTCTTCGATTCAAAGATCAGTTCCATTAGCGAGGTAGGTGTTTTTGTTTTGACCTTTCTTTGGACAGTGCCAGACTAGCTGTATCCCTCAATCTTTATGCTAAGCTATGCTAACAGCCGGCTGGCTTCAGCCTGTATTTAATAGACAGACAAGAGAATGGTATAAATCTTCTCATCTAAACCTCAGCAAGAAGGCAAATAAGCACATTTCCCCAATGTCAAAGCTCTTCCTTTAAAGAATCCATCCCCACCTTTTGAATTAAAATAACTATGCTAACCATTGCAGCTATTCCCCAAACGCATAATACTCTTTGCAATATAACAGTTTAATGTGTGATTGATTACATAACAATTCCAATCTCTCCTAATTTTTCTGGTATATCAGAGTATAGTCCAGCTCAGTAATATGTATGTGCTCACTTTACTCTGCCAGATGTCTGACCATCCAACCCCCTTTTTACCTCATCACCCGCCCACACCATTGCCCACATCTCTTTATCTCCCTCTCTGTCCTCCTCTGTGTCCTTCTCTCCTGTACGGTCATTATCACTTCGAGGTCATCAAACAGCTTTGACTCTGTCAGTCTCACCGACCCTCAACTGGCAGTGTTACATGCAGCCACAAATGGCTATCTAATAAATCTGTCACTTCAAGTCCAGCTGGGAGCGAGTGATAAATTAGGGAATCTGTAGTGTTCTGCATTATTAAATGTGTACAGAAAGGATGAGCAGGGGATGGGAGGTGGATGGCAGGTATTGGCAGGGTTAGGGAATGACCGGCTTAGAGTAATCCGATTAAAAATATATATATATTACAGATAGCTGCTAGTAACCCTATTCACATTCAGTTCACATATTGGTGCGAGCTGTGCAAATACAAGTGTGTGAGATAGAATTTGGGGGCAAATAGCTTCAAAAGTGAAATTCAATCATTTACTTTGACAATTACAATTAAATCCAAAAAATAATGAAATACTTCCAAATGAGACGAGGAGTTTCATTTTGCTTCTGTACTTACGTCCACTGTTTACCAAGACAAATCATTCCATTAACTACAGGACTGATAACAGTAACTGAGAAAGTTTGTCCTCCACACCAGGAAACCCAATTGGTTCCTTATTGGAGATGGATTATATTTAAGCATGGAGCAGCAAAAGTTTTACTTCCAGATAAAACTAATATCAGTCGGTTCATTTTTTACAAGGTGCTTGTTAAACATCTGAAAATATTACTCTTTCTGAATTTAGATAGCAAATTGTTCTGTCCTTTTCTTCTCTGGAATAATATAAATCATCCTGTAATTGTCTAATGATAATGATATAATAATGCAGTAGATATATTCTACAAATGATCATTTTCATTGCCTTTTAATCAATGTAATATATCCATTGTAACATATACTTAAGCACAGTGGCTCCAGTTGCTCCATTTGTATTATGCATTTCCATTACATATTGTCATTTGTGACCTCCATTTCCCTTCCTCATTTTCTAATCTCTGTTCTGTTCCACCATCAAAAGTGTTCAAGTGAGATCTTAATCATACACTGGAGGGCGAGAATCGGCAGGCGGAAGGGGTAATGTTTGATAGTCCTAAAAGTGCTGCAGCGTTACACTATCTCTTCCATAGGCCAGGATATTCATCTCACAGCAGGGTGGATGATTAGGCAGACTGCTTGGTACTGTAAATGGATTTCTAGGACAGAATAACCAGTCTGACTGGCCTCACTCAGGAGACAACACCCTCTCCTCCTTCTGTTCTCCGTCTGTCTTTCACTCTGTGTCTCACACACACTTTTTTTTAATCTCATTCCCTGTGTCCAGGCCAACACAAAAACAAAGCACAGAGCAGAGGGGACATGGTATTTATATTTCTGAAATTATTTGTTGAACATATATTTCTGCCTATTCCAGCCTAAAATGTTACTGTGTAAACCAACTGAGATGTGTAATTTGTCTAGGAAATTGCTAATAGCCAGTTTTGCCATGCATTCTGTTTCTGGCAGGGGTTTTGTGTGTGCTCTGCCATATCCAAGACTGGATAGGTGCTATGAATAAAACATTGAATCCATTAAAAAATTAATCGACTCTACCTTAGGCATAATTATAGTGCAATTCCTCCCAGAGCGTGCGTGTATGTGTGTGTGTGTGTGTGTGAGTATTAGTGAACAGTTTTATGTGTGCACAAAAGTGCCTAAATGCATATGTGCACATGTTCTGCTCTTAACTCCACTGTTGATGGTCTATATCTAAAAATCTCTTGGACAATTGCCTGCTACTGAAAAGTGGAGAAAATTCTGCTGCAAATTTGTGTGATTGACCAAGCTAAAAAATGAATTGCGGTCCATGATGATTTACCAAATTCACTTTTTGGGTACGAGGTGTTGACAGGCCCGGCAGCAATTGTATTTGTGTAAATTATGTACATGTTTCCATGTATGGTGTTTCAGCGAGAGCGAGACAATTTTGAACAATGTAACAAAGAGCTCATGATTCACTGTTGAAGAGTTGTGTTTGTGTCTTATGAAATATTCAGAGAGTGTACATGTTGCTAACAAAACGGTGTGGACGTGCTCCCGGGTGGCTTTGGGACACAACAAGGACCTCTGGGTACGAGGTGGAGTGGGAGGGGGGTGAATTAGATGCGAAAAGCAAATATGTGAGAGGAGGATGGAGTGATAACAGTGCAGAGCAAACATGGAACAGGGACGGATCAAAGAACAACTACTAAAATGTTTTACTGTTAATGTCTTGGACAATGATTTGAGTGGCCTTGAATTCATTTTCACAATCTTTACAAACAAAGAAGACACAATAGATCAATGACCAATGATCAATGATGTTTTTTTTTACCATAGTTGTATTGATCTGCCTTAATATTCTGAAAACATAATTTTATATATAAATGAAAACCATCAGTTTACTTTATATTTATATTAGGGAGCAACTCTTCTCCTCAGTGTTTTTGTTTTTTGACAGCCTCAGACCTTTGCATTCTTCATGCGTCCAGTGTATTTTGCCCTGTTGTTCTTTCCCTCGGGACGCTATACTAATTAAGTCACAGAGGTCTCTGCTGGGTACCAAGCCAGGGTGACTGTTTGAAAAAGACACATGGACTCAGTGTGTGTGTGTGTGTGTGTGTGTGTCATAAAGGCCAGGCTGATTTCATGACTCCACTGGGTACAGAAGGGATAATAAATTACAACAGAGCAGCAGCTGGGGGTCTGTGATGAGTGTTGTTGTGTTGTGTGACTATTGAGTATGTGTGTGTTTGTGTGAGTGTGTGTGTATGTGTGTTTATGTGCACACTAGATTGAGCAAATATCTGGTTAAGTGAGTTAACACACATTTGGAAATTCAACATTTTGCACTGCAGCAAAACTGGAAAATCTGCTGTTGAAAATCTGTTTGACTAATTTTCAGCTCTATCCGATCCTGGCGGTGGAACTTCCCATATTAATAAAAGAAAATAAGACAAGATAGAAAGTGATAGAAAAAAAAGATTGTGTTTTTTAAAAATATGCTTAATAATTCATGAACTGCAAAAATTAATTCAGAGGAAATTTGGAGAATTAGCATAATCACTGCAAGTGGCATAGAAAAATGATGCTGGTAAATTATCAGTTTTGTCATGGTGGTTACCTTGACAATTAAAGCCAAAAAGTTTCATCAAAGAAGTGCGTGAAATGATATTTTATGAACAGGGACTAAACTTAGAGTCAAATGCTGTCGATCACTCTCTGGACCAAGGATGTTACAGACAAATGCATATTTATACCTTCACTACATCCCTGTATCTTGAGTGTTTCTTGCACTATATGTGGCAGTGAGTAATGTGTGGATTTGTTGTTGCCATGGCAACGTCAGATTTGGGCTATCTGTTCATTCATTCACTGCTCATAACATAAAAGTGATTCTAGTTTTGCTTATTGTCATATATTTGCATCTTTATTTTTTCTTGAATCTTGAATCAATGGGAGAAAACATTTGGAAATAAATATTGATTTTCCAAGTTAAGTGTGTGTGTGTGTGTGTGTGTGTGTTCAATTGAAGAATGTGCACAGGTGTGTGTGTGTGTGTGTGTGTGTGTGTGTGTGTGTGTGTGTGTGTGTGTGTGTGTGTGTGTGTGTGTGTGTGTGTGTGAAATTGAGGAACTTGGCCACTAAAGGAGTGGTTTCATTTACCTTCTGGGCACTTCTCCATGGCTGATGAGTCTGGCTGGGTGACAGGCTGAAAGGAGCAAGGACAACAGCTGCTTGATGGATGTGGTGTTTTGATCATCTTCAGCTGTTTTTGTTAAATCTCAGATCATTTTTGAGTCATTTTCTATTGTTTTAATAGGGATTATAATATAATCCAGAATGTGATATTGGTGTAATCATACATCCTCAATGTGCTAACCAGGTCTGTCACAGTTAGTTATCCTTTCCTACAGTGAAAAGTTTCCCAGAATTGTTTTCGCCATGCTAGCTTCATGACTTCATTGATGGGAATGTCAGTGGATCCATCACTTTGGTCAAGACTGAAATATAATGAATACTGAATGGACCATGACATTTGGCATGCATATTCATGTCTCCCTCTAGACGAATGGAGCTAATAAGAACTGCAATGACTTTTTCTTAGTGCCATGAAGATTTCAGTTTGGTTTATTAACAATTACATAGATTACCAATACCAATTAGCTGTACATTAAATATATATTTTTGTTTTGTGATAATTAAAAAAATGTTAAAATGCTAACAAGTTCATATTAGATGGTGAATGATAAATATAGATGTATTATGCATGATCATAAATGATAGTGAACTTCCTGAATTTTAAATAATCTGTATTCTGTTTAGTTTGGCTGTTGACATATCCTGATGCAGTATTTCCTATACATTGATCAATTTATAATGTGATTTATATAAAACATGATTTGATTTTTTATTTTAACGATTTAAAATTGGTAAAACCTTATTTTATTGTACAGATGTGTGCAGTGCATTGATTCACTTGGCCTGCCCCATTTTCTCTCATTTACTCTTTCACAAACACATTGACCACAAACGTGTCTGTCATTGTCATACTAGCCACAGGGAGCAGTGAGAAAAATTCAGTGAACCATCAAAAAACCCTGTCTGTCTTTTCACCCGTCCTCTCTGTGTGCCTGCGGCGTGTGAGAGGATGCTGACCGGACTAACTGCCCAGTCATCATATGAAATCAACCCTGACCCCAGGAGGTGAGTATTGCTATTTGTTTGACACAATGTGAAAAAATGAAGCTCTATACAAATTATATATTTGTTTATATATATCTTATATATGATAGGCCTTATTTCATATATACTGTATACCCAGGCATACTCTATGAGGTTATTGTAAAGTGTAATAGAGAACCAAATTACATCATATAATTACAGGTATATATTACAGGTACTGATGTTGACAGAGGATTTGTGAAAATTATAGGTTTGTTTGTTTTTTATTAATCTAGAAATTAAAACAATAAACAGTATAAGACAAACTAGTATAAAACATGAATATCATTGCTTATTTGTTAACATGGCATATGCCTCAGTACTGATTGGTTCCTCAAATGCTTAAAAAAATAATCTATAAGAATTTAGGGGCATCCTGGTGGCTCCCCTGGTAGAGCATGCATACCATAAAGGCTACATCCCAACTGTAGCAGCCCAGGTTTGGGCCTGACCCATGATCCTTTGCATGTCATCTGTCTCCATTCTCCCTGTCTCTCACTGTTTCTATCAGAATAAAGTAAAAATAAATAAATAAACAAATAAATAATAAAAAAAGGGTATGATTTTCCACCAAATGATGCAAATTGTGAATATTCTATTTCCTCACTTGGAGACAAGAAGTTGCAGAGGATTGTTGGCGGTACGCCTCCGTAGCGCTAAACCCATAATTATATCAAAATAAAATCCAGTGTTTACACTAATAATGTTTGTGTCTGGTTTAACATTGCAAAAAACATGTGATATGACAAAACAAGCTTATTTAGGTTGTGGTTAGCAGTAGGACTAACAACCTTAGGAAAATATTAAAACACACCCAAGTTGAAATAAGGGCTGTTGTTTTCAGTCCATTGTGTCAACATTGTGTGAATGCAGCAGCAGATATTCCTTAAAGCTCTGACTCAAAGTAATGACTGGGAGGGTGAAATTTCCACTTAGCTGCAAGCCAACCTGATAATGCTTTGCAGCTACCTCCCACTCAAACGACAGCAGGTCAGGTATTGAGGCTATGGTTGGTGAACCAATTGGTATCTCTGTCTCTACTATGAGGAAAGGCCTTGTTCTTTAGTACTAAGGGTCTTATGCCAAAACCTGATCCATTCAAGCCTCCGGAAATTGTGGTTGATGGAATGAAAATAGGATCAAAACGTGTTTTTGCTGTCCACTGACCTGCTAGTTGTACTCTAATTTGGGATATGTGCATGGAGTTCATTGTATTTGTCTGCCTCTTGTTTTCTCTTTCCTGTGTGTGTGTGTACAGAGATACACACACACACACACACACACACACACACACACACACACACACACACACACACACAGTGCTGACAGAGGCTAAAAGAAAGAGCAATGGACAGAGAATGCTGAGTCAAGCAGACCTGAGCCACCCCCTGCCCCAATAAAGGTATAGAGCATGTGGCCTCATCAATAATGGAAAATCCTCTGTAAAGACCTGAAAGTCACTCATATGTGTGTGAATGTGCGTAGGAGTGTGTGTCAGCAAAAAGAAAAATACTGTGTGTTTATGTGTGTTTTTTGTTTATTGAGACATAAGGGCGGTCATGGGGGGCATTTAATTTCCAGATCACTTTGACTTTGAGGTGGAGCTTCAAGTGTGTCTTATCAGTCGATACAGCTGTACCTCCAAGGATACTGTGATGCACTGTGATGCGTGTGTCAGCAGGCGGATGTAGTGAAAGCAAGTGAATGATGTGCTGTGACTACCAGCCAGAGGTTTCCAGACATGACTACATGTCTTCCCTCCAGCAACTCTGTAATCCGCCCAATCTTAGTTTTTTCAACTGTGAAGTACGAATTAAAGAATTTCTGGTAAACACTCCCAAAGGCTAAACCTTATGTCACATGCATGCAGAGTGCAACACTTTTACTTTGCCTTGCTTTGATCCATCAAAGTCATCACTTGTGGACAGTAACTGGGTGTGTTTTGTGCACATATATTTGGGCCACTTCTCATTATTGCTGTGTTTTTCAATCTAATACTCTGCATTTTATTTTGGACCCAAATATAAGACAAATAACAAAACATGGACATTTAGATCTTGTTATTTTAAAGCAATTGGGTTAGCTGGTTACAGCTCAGGTAAAGCAGAAATCAGTTCAGGTGTAGGTGTTTCTCTTCAAAGTGTCAGCTCACGCAAATTATATAACATAGACTGTATTTGCTCAGTATAGTCCCTGACCTGCTGTAGCCCTGGCATATTCTGGCCATGCAAATTCTTTCAGCGCCTGACTTTTTGAGATGTCTGCCATCGACACATATGTTGCTTTCCACATAGAACCAAAATTAGTTTGAAGTATGTAAAACACTGAAAAGCCTCAAAAGTAACATGTCTTCTCAGTGTCCTATGCTTGCTGTACACAATTTTTTTTTGAGCATCCAAAATAGCCCTCTGTAATTACTGATTTATAAAATACGAAGGATTAGATTTTGTTACTATTAACAGTGAGTAGAATACATACATCCCATGCACACCACTTCTATTTGTTAGGAATTTGACAATAGATTAATTCATATACAAAAACATTTTATATTGCCATCAAATAGCCCTTTCCCTTGAAATGTATTGAAAAAATTTCTAAAATATGATTCTTTGAGATTATATTGATCAAATACAATGTGATAAGTAAATGATGAGTTTTTTAATTTTTTGGTAAATATTTTTATTTAATTTCTTTTATTTTGTATTGACTGGGTTCATTCTGTTGAGTACAGCACACTGCCCTCCTCTCTCCTGTGACATGTGGAAATCATTTCATACAATGCACCATAACATTATATTGCGGTTGTAAACTTGTTGTAAACTTACTGAGAAATTTTAACACGATGAGTTTCATTAGGTTCATTTTGGGCTTTTATATTTTTATATATATTTTATACTCACTGGGTCTTGGGAGCCTTCGAAGGATTAAGTGAGTCCTCCTTGTCACAGATTGTTTGATTACCCCTCCAGATGTTTTTACCTTTGCTGTGGTGTCTTTAGACATAGCCAAAAGCTAAGTGAGGTTATCACCACTGAAGCCTTGCTTTCTTGTACCGCCACTTCCTCTCAAACTTGGGTTCAGAAAAACAAAGGAGCACATTTTGAGTTGGAGCCTGTCAGTACTGTGGCCTGGCTCCTAGGTTGATCACTGATATTTTATTTCAGCTGTCTGATTGCAGAGTGCCTCAGCTTGCATCAAAAGAGCAGGTCATGCTTATATACCCTGCTGGTTTCTATGGGAGATCAAAGTTACATAACATGATACACCATGTGATTTCTTAATCTGATATCAATATGCTGATCTCTGACGATAGCTTCAGACTGAAGCATTTTCAAACTGACCTGAGGAAGGGCTAGTGTAAAAGGAAGGTCACAGATGCACAGGAGGTCACAGGAGTTTACAGGATTTCATTAATCCTATTGGATGTCTGGACTGGCGATGATTGCTATACGAGCTGCGTTAGCATTCTTATCAAAGAAAGGCTTCGTGACCTTTCCAGTAGGCGACATTGCGAGGTGGGGGCCTTTAGTAAAGAGATTGATCCCCCCCCCACTCAACCCAACCCCTCAGGGCCCCCCAGGATCTGTTGTGTTTATTGACCTCAGTATAAAGAGTTCACAATCTGGCCCATTGGTAGTTAGAGCCATTGATTGGAGTATAACACATGGATGATCAATCTGTTAAAATCGCACTGGCTGGGAGCTCAGCCTGTCACCAGCCTTTGGGGTCAAGGGAGGCAAACAGCAACGTGACTGGTTTTCTGCATGAAAGCATTTTCTGCATTCATACAATATCTATAACAAGCTGTTTAGCCTATTCTTTGATCTGCAATGCTGCCCTCAGAAAAACCTTCACCAGATTAAACAATTCAACACAAGGTACAACCACTGTTTGTGATGCCATAAATTATGACACAGTTATGAGTAAGACTCCATTTTGAAATTATTTTGAATTTAACCAAGACAGAGCAGGTGCAGGTGTTTGAGTATAACATTCAAACTCAGCAGTGCCTCTGCAGGCTGGAGAAGGGGTTTTAATAACTCATGCAGGTACAGCATTTTTTTATACTCCTCTATAGTGTGAATAGTTTGCAGCCCCAGGCAGCCTTTAAGACAACAGGGTGGATATTCCAAAACGGCATACTGAAGGAACTACTAAAGGACATGCATGATGTATTTGTTTGTTTGGTTTCTCAATTTATCAAAATATGATGTAATTTGTTTGTTGATGCACCTGATAGGACAAAGATCCACACCTTTACTGTACTGTTTGACAGGATCTATGAGGCTCAGTGAGTTTTGCAATCCTCCATCCCTCCAATCACGTGCGTATGGGCATGAGTAGGTGTGTTTGTTTGCAAGTCACCAGTGGTGCAGCTTCTGGTTCAAATCCCACTCATTTCCAGTACCCGGAAAATCAAAACCAGTCATACTGTGGCATCATCCTGGGATACTGGATTGATATGGCCTGCATTGAGGTCACCAGGACAGTCTAGGCTATGAGATTTCCTAACTAAATTAATTTCCTGATTTTTTCATAATTTCTCAATGCCCAGGTGACATATGTAAATGTTAATATTTGGCACTTCGTAAAGAAGTCAAAATGTAAAATAAGCTTTGTTGTTTTGTTATAAGATGTAACAATTATATATAAACTAAGGTATAAAACTATAAAGGTTTAGATAGAAACTAAGTATATGAAATTCTGATGTATTTTGTGTCTTTCCTCTACTGTCAAGTCAAGCCATGTTTGTTTATATGGTAGGGCTTTATACATATCACATACTCAATATATTGAATGTACATATAGAATAATATGCATATAAGACTATATTATTTGGTGAAAATAGACATAAACACTTATCACAGAGAGTTAAGTTATTTCCTATTAAATTTGCATTTTATGTACTCATAATCATACATTTGAAGATGGCCAGTTACAGGATGACATGCTAACATCATTTTATTTTAGTTTTTATTGTCTGTGCTGGTGCTGTCCATTTTAACCCAGTCTCTCTGTATTCTCTTTCGCTTTTCCAGCAGTAGTGGACAGATGGTGGGATCAAACCCCATCAAACATTTACAACCTCACAGACACAGACACAGCCTCATCACACTCACTCCCTGACATCAGAGAGGTCCACCCATACCACCCCCACATGCATATACACTCTCATGAAACCACCTAGCTTGGCGGCAGATAAATAATGTTTTGCGGCTTTGACAGGAGTTTGAATGGCACAGTAAGCACTATTAAGCACTGTGCCACTAAATATTTAAGCAAAGAAGACTATATATTCTCTGATGTACTTCATCTTAAAGGTGTGTTTCTGTTATATTGCTGAAATTTTGCTCAAGGACTTTCATCAGAACATATTGAATGCTTCAGACTTGTTTTACTGCAGCCTTGAGTCCCCGAGGTCCTATATCTCAAACAAAAGGAGAGGGGCGATAGAGAGAAATAGGGAGGACAAGGATGATGAGTCAAGGGAGAGAGAAAAAGAGAGTGAGAGGAGGAGGAGGATGACAGTGGTGAGGAGGATGGAGAGAGAAAAACACAGACGATTAGGAGGCGGGGGAGAAAGAGGAGGAGGACTAAGAGGAGGAGAGGTGAAGGTGGAGGAGGAAGCAGCACAGGAACTAAAATGGTTATATAGCTGCATTGCTGTCAGGCTACAATGTCCATCAGGCTTTTAGTGAAACAACAAGTAGGGTTTTGTACCCACTGATTGATGAGAATAATATACAGTGAACTATGTTACAATGAATAACTCAATCCAACATAACTAACAGAACTGGGTCTATGTTCAGGTAAGGCACCCACAAATCCAGCAGCAGTACATGCTGACCAGGTCTAAGAAATGTCATTTACTGTGGACACAAATTGCAATTTTTGACATTTCAATGCATGAATTTCTCCTCCACAATGATTTTGTGACTTTATCTTTTCAAAAATATACACATAGAGACACATTCAAGCAAACAAATACATGCAGACAAATAGATGCAAAGGTTTTTTTTTTTTTTTAAAAATCTTAATAATCATCAGCCTGTTTCTATCCCAACAACCCCACAGAGATTTGGTTGCCAAGTCAACCACAGCCACCTCGATGACAACCAGGCAGCAGTCGGCTTGTCTTCACCTATTCTATATTAAACTGAATCATGCTTGCTGCTTTATTCATCAAATTTGTATTTTGCTTATCTCTTTCAGAAAATGAGTATAGTGCCTGCTTCGTGGATCATTCCAGGTTGGCAGGTGTGAGTCATTGGTTTTGATCATATGATTATGTTGTATGTTTGGTCTTTACTGTAGCTTTTGTGACACTGAGTCAGGTCCCTCGCTCTCAGTTTGGCTTGATTTGCTCGAGAGCTGCCAGGTTTGTCCTGATGAGTAATTGAGACTGCAGGAGATTAATAAATCCACTGCAATCCAAAACACATTTCTCCTCTGTAAAAATGATGACACTTGAGGACACTTTGAACCACAAACAAAGTCAGTTATTTCTCTAGACATAACGAATTTTAAAACCACAAAGGTTTCATATTTATATATTTAACTTCCCCAAGCCGAGAGTGGGCTTAATGTGATTTGGCAGGATCAGGGCAAGAGACATTAATGTGCACATGCAGAATGTGACCAAGGAAGCAAACCAGGAAGAGAGAAAAAAAATGTTGGCGTGTACAATGGGTGAGCAACTTTCACTGGAATGAGTGGGTGCCATCTTGGGACGCCACATTAGCAGTGAGCTAGTAGACACGTTATGTAGCCACATCAGTGATGGTTGATGAAAATGAGGCTGTGATATTCTGGGAATTTGTGCTGAATAATTATTTCACAGGATTATGATGCACCTCAGAGGAGAAAATCCGCCTTTGAATTCTGCAATATTGGAGTGATGCCTAGTGGAGCTTATTGTGGGACAGCAACAAATAGGCCTACTACAAAATGAGAGTAGCCTCAAAATGATTAAACATTAAATGAATGAGGATGTGTAGTTACATATCAGCAGTGCCTTTACTAGATAAAAGGATAATGATGACGTTGCGTGTGTATTTCAAAAATGCAAAAGAGATTTCTATGCTACCTATGTAACCAAGACAGGCATTTTCATTTTACTCATGGATACAGGTTTTTATCTGATGTAGGTTTAAAGGTATAATGTGCAAAATTTTGCACATTATATTTCATAACGGTCTACAGGGTCCATACAATCTGAATGTGCAGTCATCATAGTTATATAATAAAATAATATAAAAATAAACCTTGTCAGCAACATTAGTTGTACTTATACATTATTATATTTCTATTAGATATTTTTCACTAAAGAGTCAATGTTAGATGTTACTCAGTAGTTTAAAAGAAAAGTTACGAGTTCATCACCAAACCAATACTGGCAGCTGCTGCATCATCTGCAACGCAAAGCATAGATATAATGTGACCCAATGGCTCACAGTTGGGGATGCATGATGGGTTAGATATTATTCTGTGTGCACAGACAGTAAGCATTTGAATGGCTTTAGCAGGGCAATGTGAGAGAGTCATGGTATGAATATATCCAAGTCATGCATAAACTACAGAGAAAACTGCTCACACATGCATGGACTCACCCACCCACCCACACCCACACACAGATACTTTGGCTGTCCATGCTGCTTAGTGTCACACCTCGGATTACAATAACCCTCCATGGGTCGCCATCTCATTTTTTTCAGACAGGTAATTACCCATAATGACACTGGACATGCAGGTCACAAAAATGATACAGTCATAGAATAACACTGAGGTCATAGTAATTCAGTATCTTTGCCTTTATTTCAGTCTGTGTCTCCTGTTTGCGAAACACAGAAGGCTCCAGTGTCCTCTGACCTCATTAGACAGTCTATCTTTCATATAAAGGTGATTTAGAAAGATAGGCCAAACAATGTTTTATCTCCATTTCTTTCTCCTCTAGACACACACACACACACACACACACACACACACACACACACACTTTAACCTTCAGTGATGGGTCTGACTTCTCTGCCAGTGTTAACAGTGCTTGACTCATTCTGCAGTGTGCCTGCAGTCATTGAGATGCATCACAAGGTCTAAACAGAGCTCTGCCAAGCTGTAGGCAGCCATTTAACCAGCACCAACACACACACACATGCATGCAGACAGAGATGCATGGGGGAGAGAGACTTAGAGACCAGGATCATATGAAAAAGCAGGTAACTAGAGTTTTGATTCTGTTGTTTAATTTCAGCAAATATGTTTTTGAGGTTTTTGGTTCTGAACAGCTCTGTAAGGAGGCTGTACTCAGGCACATTGGTGCTTTAAGCCAAATGCTAATGTCAGTATGCTAACATGCAAACAGTGACATGCTTACACAGTATAATATTCATCATGTGCACTGTTCTGTTTTAGCATCTTGTCATGCAAACATTTGCTAATTAAAAGTACATAATCTTAGAGTCATCCATCACTATCATTAGTTTTCAAAGTATTTGCATTGAAAATTGTTCATCCTGACAGAGAATTAATGTGTGTAGCATATTTCAAGGCAATCCACCTAATAGTTGTGAGAATATTTAATTGAAAAATAAAAAAAAAAATGATGATGATGCTAGAGGAAAAGTCAGTGGGTCACTAAGGTCATTCAGACTTATCCTCTGGGGACCAAGTCTGTACAAAACATCATGGCAGTTCATCCAATAACCGGCCAAAATTATTATTCCTATAGAGCCAAGCATTCGTAACACGACACAAACACTTTCATAGCTTGAACCAAACACAGTTTGCTTTTATTCTCTTCCTAACACGACTAAAGTCAATTTGCAGACAGAGCTCTTGCTTAAGATGATTCTTCCTTTGTTGGTGCAAAGAATATTAAACACATTACCTGTTGGCTGTGTTTGTTTCTTCTGACACCCCTCTGCACAGCAAATAAATAAATAAATACATACATAAATATTAGCACTATAAAGAAATGTTTGGAGCGGTTCTCCTTTGCTGCTCCTTTGAAACCATGAATGACACTGCTCCTGCAAGAAGAGCATCACTCAACGTTCCTGTTGGGGATGACGAAACAATGCAGAAACAGTTCAACATGCTTCTTTAAAGTACAGCTTGTACGGGACTGTAAGGTTTATAACTGATATTAACATCACTTAGGGGCTGGTTTCCAAAATGACATTGCAAATATTGCCTATTTATGTATATGTATACTCTGTATATATATTTTTATTGTGACTCAATAAGTTAGTTTAGTTTAGAAATTGCCATTTTTGGTTTAGAGTGAAATATCTGAATTATTGGACAGACTGTCATGAAATTAGTTTCAGACATCCATTGTCCTCAGAGGATAAACTCTTCCGTCTTTGTCTACTTGAATCTAGCCCCATCATCCTTTCAATTTTCCAAATACATTGGTTTGTTACACAATACCCAAAACATAAACGTAACGACATTCTCGTCAGCCTCAGCTGTACTTTGTGATTCGCAAATATCAGCATGGTAAATGGCTAAATTAAAACGGCAAACCTGGTAAATATTACCTGCTGAACATTGGCATCTAAGCATTGTGACTGTTTACATTTTATACATAGGCACATCTGTGCCTAAGCACAGCCTCACAGAGCTGCTGGCATGGATGTAGACACTTGTATTATTGTGATTTTAATAGCTATATCATATTCAGGATTTTAACTGTATGGCTATTTCTTTGCTATAAGAAAGTTTAAATTCTTCTTCAGAAAATATATCAATAATCTACTCATTCAGGCCAGAATCGACTGATATTGCAGATATGCAGTCATTCAGTCACTTTATCACACTTGCTGTTACAGCTGCTGGTGAACTCAGTGGCTTCTCAGCAGATCTTGTGTATATTGAAGGAACAAGAAAATGTGGACTCACACATATTTAGGTTGCAAGCAGGCGCATATGAGTACAATGCGACACCCTGATCTGTAATCTGTAAGGAGCGTCTAGTGGAGCAAAGGTCATAAGGCGGCAGTCTATCTGCATACGTGTAGGGGGAGGGGTTGGTAATGAAGGGATGATTGTGTGTTTTTGTTCAACAGAGCCGGCCAGTTGAGCTTGATTTAAGAAGATAATTCGGCACATTTTCATGTCCATCAGCTGTGCACTCAGTGGTATTTTCACCACATTTGAGTTTCTTCTCTCTGTCTCACCACTTCGATATAGTGGCTCAAGAGGTAATTATATGTCAGAAGAAATGTGTGTAAAAGAGGAGCAATAGTGCAGTGTGAACATACGTTACAGTACAATAATGTGTCTTGTCACCTACTCTGTCATCCAGTCCAGTACCTCCAGTGCCCAGTGGGGCTCAAGCTTAATACCCTTAAAAAACCCTTAGATGAATTCTAATGATTTTTGGTGATTTCCCTTTGTGATAGCGCCATGCCACTGTCAGACCAGAGTTGAAATTTGAAAGATATATTGGTGAAAGACAAGGCAGATACTCATGGTCCCTGGATGATGAGGACTCTTTGTCGTTGGTGTCCCCACACTGACCTTCCTGCTGATGACCCAAAGGCCTTCCCTGTAGCACCACCTTAAAGACTTTCCACTACTTATAAAGCCAGTACGCAGTTTGTTTCCTCTGACATTTAACCAATATGGAGTATAATGATCAATGCAGCCTCTATTGAGCCAAACAGCAGCACTGCTACAAGTAGTAATATTTCTAGTTCAATACTTATACATTAATAAATATAAATCTACACACACACACACACAACTTAATAAGGTAAAATTTAAGGTATTTTTTGTGTCTGTTAAATTGAATTTAAACCCAATATTTACCAGTTTAATCATGGATATTCATATAAGAATTGCTTCCAAGCTAAGCTAGTACATTTACAGCCAACTTGAAGAAGGTGGTCGTTACACTGGTGTGAAAGAATTTGCCCTTTCTTCACTGTGTCTGTTATTCAGTCAATTTCAGTTAATATTCATCTTGAGGCTGCAACCCTCTCTGCAGAGCAGACATCTAACTCTTTTTCCTTTTTTTTTTGTTTAAACAGAAAAATGATAATCACCTGATCCTGCTGTTATAATTGGGGTCAAGGAGAACTCATCATTTATGAAGAAATATCCCCCTTCTCATCCTTTTCTCTCCCTCTCCCTCTTTCTCTGCATTTTATCATCTTCTCAGAAGGTGTCATGGCACCCAGAAAAAACTGTGACCTTGCTGTTCCACTTCAGTTCATATCTGTGTGTGTGTGTGTGTGTGTGTGTGTGTGTGTGTGTGTGTGTGTGTGTGTGTGTGTGTGTGTGTGTGTGTGGGTGGGTGGGTGGCCATCTAAAAGGATACCATAGGAGGTTTATGTCCCACATAGGCACCTGACAAAAATGAATGAATGATAAGAAACCCCTAAAAACTAATCCACTGATTACACTCATACACACACACACACACACACACACACACACATGGAAAAAAAGAAATATACACACACCTAAAGGCAGAAAAGAGGAGCACACGGTTTGTGTAAGAGTGGAAACTGCACTCTCAGTACATCCAGCTCTTCTGTGAAAGAGAAACTGCACCGTCATTCCTAACAGAGATGCCATTTTGTTTGCAGTGCTACACTATCAAGGTTACGACTGAGTTACCAATGCAGGCACAAGTCACTGACTCAAAACATCTGACACTGTTTCGCTTCCACTTAATTTCAAAATGACAAGTTCTGTACACTTGACACTTGGAGATACGGTTTTCCTGCAGTGCAGCAGTGTGTCTGACTGTACACAATGTATATATTTGATTCTAACATTTCTCTGTCACACTCACTCTTATCTTTCCCCCCAACTCCCTCTCTCCTTCTCTCCATGGGTATCAAAAATAAGAAGATGAGATTACCATGACAACATGAAGGAGTGACGCATGGTCCACAGAGACAAACTTGATGACCCTGATGAATCATCAAGAGAAACAGGACCAGTACGTGTGGCACTCTTCCTCTTCTTCCTCCTCCTCCTCCTGTGTAACATGCTCGCCAGTATGTATACAGTATGCTGGTAACGCTGTGGGAGTTTAGTTGTACCTAATATAGCAGTACAATAATCTCTTAACATAAATCATCAGGAGTTTGCTGGGTATTCATAATCTTTTTTGGTGTCACCTTCAGCCACATTGATGCTGACAAGCCATTATATTCAGCATGGTTGAACACTTTGCTCAAGGGCACCTTGTCAGCAGTTGTCAAGAGAGAGGAGAGCATTACCCATTCAGCTTCCTCATTCTCTAACCTTTCACAATCACAGACTTGCTTCACACGTCTTCCTCACATTTGCCCCCCGTACCCGACTTGTATTCTTTCACCTTTCTTCTGCTTCCTGTTGTTTTCTTCATCTCCTGCTGTCTCTCAGAGCTGCCCTGCCCCATTTTGCTCACCATGATCACCGTCACTGTTATCCTAGCCCTCCCCGTTTCATCATCTGTGTTGGTCTTGGATACATAGTCCTCCATTTTCGCACCCACAGCCTCACCATAGCAACAGAAGTGACTGCGTGACAACCCGCACGTCAAGGAAGGTAAAGAGAGGAGAGGAGAGGAACAGAGAGCTTAGGGATGGAGGGAGGAGTTGCAGAAACAGTCATCTGCTTGGGGAAAGAGAGTGAGGGGAAATGCCAAGCTTTGGTATCCGAAAAGATAAGTAGGTCAGTCCTAATCTGGGGTTGAGTTTAGTGCATAAATAAATAACGAAGCCAGCTTCACAGTAAAAACACCATCTAGGTGAAAGCCCTCTATGCTACCATGTTATTCACACAGGTGATGTCCTCTAATCCTCATGTATGATGATGCTGGCTCACTATCACTGTAAAACATCATAGCGATGAATGGACATGTGGTGATAAGAAGCACACATTGTGTATAGCCTGAAGATGCTGACTGTAAGAGAGCTGAGATACAGTAGATAGTAAAGAGGTAATCAGTGCCAAATTTTATAGCTTTATGTGTGTGTGGTATGTGTTTGAGAGAGAGAGAGCGAGAGAGAGAGAACGCCTGGACTTTGTTAGGGAGATGGGACTGTTGGAGATATGTGGTGCATTAGACAGATGGGGCATGTTATAGGTCACATCTGGTAATGGTAGGAGAGGAGAGGAGAGGAGAGGAGAGGAGAGGAGAGGAGAGGAGAGATATTTACCTCCTGTTTTTTTAGTAATATTTCTTTTCATAGAAGAAACAATATAAAATTTTGAATTGATTTAAGTGGAGATTCCAAGTGTTTTTGTTTTTAAGCCTAGCTTAGCATAAAGACTGGAGGTGGTAGGGAACTAGCTAGCCAGTCTGAATCTAAATGAATCTTTAAAGGTTAAACAGTATGTCTTATTTGTTTTACCCCTGAACAAATACATTGTGATTTTAATGTAATGATTTAAGGAGTTAATAAATTCAGGCCTTAGAGAAGAGGGTAGTACCCTTTCCTCCATACTGTGCCCTGCATGGTGCCAACAATTTCTCCTATGTTCAGCCGTCTTAGCTGTCTGTTTCCGATCCAAATTTTTGTATTTGTCTTGTTTATACATCCCAACAACATGTAAATCCTTACAGACTGAATTAGTAGATCACAGACGACACTTTTTTAGTCACAAAACAAATGTGCTTACTAAAATAAAAGTTTTTTAAGTGGATATTTTGTCCCCAGTTTTGAAGTCAGACCCCATTTATGAGCCTTCGATGTCATTTTCCCAGTAACTTGTTCTCAATTTGGTGTCAACACTCAGCTTTCTTTAATAACCTGGTTCCATAACAAACATATTGTTCTCAGGAACAACACATGTACTTGACCCTGCACTGATATCTGGGACACCGCTGTGCTACCTGACACACTCCTTTGCCACCATCAGCCTCTAATGATTGGATCTATTTTCCTTTGCTTCCTTTCCTTTCCTAATATTCTACCTTTCATGTCCCTGCGAGCTGAATGCAACAACCCGAACAAAGGCTGCAGTCGGCCCAGCCAACACCTTCCCTGCTGGCATTATGCTTTAGTTTTCTAATCTCACCTTGCAGTTTCTCAGTCATGTTGTTAACCCCATTCAAACCAGTTTTGACATCTCAAGGGGTTTAAGATGTCAGTGCTGGTGAGATGTCAGAGAAATCACCCTGTACCCTGTGCTGTATGTAGGTTATGTAACTGAATGATAAAGTCTATATATCATGTCCTGGACAATGTCTCTGAGTTATGTTTCTCAAATAATGCTGCTACAATCCTCATAACCTTATTTAGATTTTTCCTACATTGACCTAATGGTTTTCTACAACCACTATATGGGGTAAACAATAATACACAGTGTGTGGCTGCTCAGACACTGTTGGTATTTATGTTTTATTTATGTTTTATTATGTAATTATATTATTATTATTATTATATTATATTCATAATAATATCATAATCAGTTTTCCCAAAACTGATTATAAAAGCTTATTAGTCTTCTAAAATTACATATATTTCATGATTGAAGTGTTTTTCTCACTCTCAATTTTTCTTCAGTTTTCTTTAAAAGAAAGAAAAAACACACGTATTATGAAACCATTCAGAGGTGATGTATGAATGTAACAGTTGACTGGCTGTAACAGGTGATCTGATTCCCCTGGACAATGGGTGACCTCATCATGCGACTGAACACCAACGCCGGTATCTCTGGTTACCATCGCCATAGCAACAAACGCTAATGCTGCATGTCCAGACAGATCTGCGTTTATGATGACAGAATGGTTTGGACAGTTAATCCCACCCTATTTTATTCATTTATTTATTTATTTATATTTAGCTTCCGATAAACTTTCAAGCCCTCACCCTTTATCTGCTTCTAACCCCGTCACTGTTTTTATCTGTTAGGGCTCCTCAGTGATTGTCTTTTCCAGCCAGGCTTATTAAAATATGCTTAATGATAAATAAAAAACAAACACTGAACACATTTTTGCTTCCTGTGCCAGTGTTTTCATTGCCAGTACCAGCAGGGTGATGAGGCTAGTTTTTATCATCTCTTCTGATTCCTCCCATGAGATGTGTAGAGACATTTGCCAGTTTTAAAAAGCAAATTAGGAAAAATTTAAACAAAACCCTAACCCCTGCATTTTCTCCAAAACATATATTTGTCATGTCATTGGCTGGATGGATGGATGGATGGATGGATGGATGGATGGATGGATGGATGGATGGATGGATGGATGGATGGATGGATGGATGGATGAATGGATGGATGGATGGATGGATGGAGCATACTGCACTTCCAGCCAGGACACATTACACCTACACCTACAAATGTGCTGTTGCAGTTTAGCTGTATAAACACAATTGCTAGGGTTGACATAAGAACAGCTGTGCTTTGAGCTAAATGCTGATATCAACATGCTTACATCCTCACAACAATAGTGGCGCAATGCCGGCGCTGATATTACCTTAGATGAAAAGTCTGGGAATCACCACACTCACAATGAATCAACAGAATGAATTCATCCATTAATACATCAATTTTAAGGTCTCAACCATTATTGAGACTATTTGCTCTTCACCATAAATGTCAACCTCATAGTGATGCCAGAGGAGCCATTAGGATTAATTCTCTGGAGGCCACAACTGTCTAAACCAAATTTTATGGAAATTCATCAGACAGTAAAATATGAACTGGTATGAAACACCTTAAAAAATACATAGGCTACATAAAACACACTCCCTTTCATCACTTTCTGTCATCTTAGAGAGCGTTTCATAAGTTCATCGTGCTGTTAGAGAGCACTGTGTGGTCTGACCAGGCACAGCTGCTGTTTATGATCTCCTGTTGTTATTCCTGCCCCATTAGGACACCACAGAGCAGCTGAGGGAAACAACAAAGGCACAAAACATGCACACACACACACACACACACGTAGTCAGATCACTGATTGATTCTAAACCTGAAAACTACACACACCTGGTAAATTAGCTTTCTGGAGCAAGAAAGTGTTATGTGTTATTGCTTAAAAAAAAATCAATAATAGCCTAAGTAATTACACATTTCTGAATCTCAGCTTGATTGTAGTCCTGTGACCTGGGAGAATATGGCATTTGAAAAAAATATCCAGCCTGGTAAAGACTAGTTTTTGACAACAGTTGGCTTAAACAGCTGGGACTTTGTTCCCATACTGGAGTCATCTGTTTGAAAATGAAAGTTATAAAGCTAAATATAGACTGAAAACAAGGACTGCATTGAGGGAAACATTTTATAAAGGTTAATGATCTCAGACTAATAGGCTACTGGGAAATGTCTATTTTACTTAAACAAACCTCACTAACAATGGAAAGACTACAATGTGTAAATAATCATGAGGATATTTAAAATCATTGAGCTCCATGGGATATAATAGTATCTGTGTAAACAACTGTTTAAATGCAGTCAGCTATCAAGCTAGTTTAACAACTCCGGGCAAACTCAAACCAGGGATGTTAACTGTAGTTGAAAGGCTAATGCAAATTACTCCATTAACATGCATACATTTGGGGATTTGATGCTAAATTAGTAATTCTGTTTGAATACACAGTTTCGCTCAGGTTGGATTAACATCAGCCAATTACTGCTCAGTGCTAACATCTCTGAAACAATAAATGTAAGGGGTGAAATACGGTCCAGTCAAAACTACTTTGAATCTGAAAGCTACTCGATTCAGTATTTTATATTAACAGGGGAACATGTGATTACCTCTGTTTGAAAGGTGTTGCTCACAATGACAAACCTGCAGAGAATAATCACCTCTCACCCCTTTACTCTACTGAGGTCTGCTGAGATTTTAGGCTTGTTTTGTTTTACTGGTCAACACTTTTAGTATTTTTAGCATTCGACACTCATTGTTTTTAGCGTCAGTGTGTTACCTGCCTTGTACCAAACTGCAGATAAACACAGTTGAAGCAGCAGGAGCTGGTGGAGACCAAAAGAGAGCTAAAAAGAGTTTCAATGCCAATTGCAGTGCTAGCAAAAATGTGTTCCTGAATAAGTAATACAGTAAAAGAACCCTGGTGTAATGGTTAGACAAGATATATGAAAAGGTCTGTGTGTGCTATTTTATCGATCAACCTCTTTCCGACTCTCTCAGCTCATACTGAACACTGTATAATGTGACTCAGAGAGGTTTTTGTTCACAGAAACATCCTTTTGAGACACCTGTGACCTCCCCTCCTCTCCCTTCACTTGCCTCCTCCTCTTCATCTCTGTCCCTCTTGGCCTCTGACCGTCTGCCCACCTCTCCCATCTCTCTCGATGGAAATCAAACAATAGCAAAGAGATATAGTGCCAGATAGAGGGACAGGAAAACGGGCAGAAGGGCATTCAGCCACTAAGATATATAAAGAGAAGGTTCAAGATACATCCATTTTGTCCAAAGAAATCATTATCTGAAGCTATTTCAAACTCATTTAAACTTCATGTAGTGGCAGAACACACACGGACAGAAAAAGTTGAGAACTGTTTACACAAATCAGCTCAACACGTCTTAGAAATGTTTGGACAGTTTCACTCAGTCTTTTCGCTTCAATGCTGGGATTAGATTTTCCATCATCTTGCAAGATGGTCACTTTATAAGACTGAGTGACATATCAGACTCAACACTGAACTCCAGCCAATATTTGCATGCCATTTCAGGCATGTCAGTAACCATGGCAATATTTTGCATGTCAAGAGAAGAATCAGCTGTCGTCCCACATGACGTGCAGCATATGAATGCAGCGGGTTTTCTTGCGCTCACCTTGATCATGAGCCTCCTGGAACAATAATAAAGACACACCTGGAAGCCACTAACAGCAACACATAATAAACAGTTTTAAATCACCTGGCACTTCAAGACATCTACGTCAGGACGCCTTGTCTTGATTATAGTGTGCGTGAGTGGATCACAGCCTCGCTGCAGCAATCTTACAACACTGTCGCACAGTAAGAGACTGCTTTCAGTGCCACACTGGAGAAAGATGACCAGCAACATTTGGTATCACTGTGTCTTTTTGGCTTCCTAGGGTAGTGCCCAAAATCTGCGTGGAGATGCATTTGCAATTTAGTTTGTTTGTAAAATGACTCTACAGCTCTTTTGAATTTTGAATTGTTCAACATTTTCTGTTGAAATTTGTTTCATGGTTAAGACTTGGTCATTTTTGGGTTGGGTCTATTTACTGAACTTATGATTATTATGATTCCAAACATATTTTCATCATCAAGAGGATTCCCATGATAATGTGTCAGACAAAATGACACTCCTCGCTGTCAGACAATAGCAAAAATAGCAGTCACACACAGAGGACACACTGAATCACACTTATTGTACTGTTTTTTTTTTTTCAGTACAACCACACACTGACACACACTGACACACAGTGAGAGGATTGTTGTGTGAGCAGCAGCATGTAGTGGCAGCAGCAGCACATGGTGAGCCCATGTGACCTTATCCATGTGACTCTCTCCCTCTCTATCTATCTGTCTCTCTGTCTCTCTGTCTCTGGGGAACATCTGCTTTGCTACAGGCTTGGGGACGCACAACATCCGACCATCTGATACATACATATGACCTAAACATCTATAAATGCAATACATAAAGAGCACTGTAAACTGGCTCATGTGTTTCACAAACACACAGAAAAACACACGCAACATCATTCAGATTAACTTTGACCTCAGCTGTATACACACACATCTACTCTTTGCTGGCCAGAAACACTCATGTGACATCAATCATATGACCAACTTTCTTTTTCTCTGTGAGGCTCCCAAGTCAAAGTCATCTCAGTGCATCATAACCATACAACTGTCCGCTCTCATGCTGCGTTAAAATTTGAGGCCGACTGAGTTCACAGCGTTGTCTTGGAAATAAGCCAAATGACCAACTGCAAACACAAGTTGCTAATTATTATGATCTTAAATGGGCCAAAAGTCACAATGTTTTATCTCCACACCAGCAGGCAGGTGTGATGAGGAATCACAGTCGTGTTTAAAACACAAAATCAAAAATAAATTCCAATCAACATCAACAGTAACGCAGGCATCACCTGCATTGTGACATTGTAAAATGCTATATTTAGTGATGCCAGGAGATTAAGGTATGATGAAGAGGAGCGGTGGATTGCCAAGGTGCAATGATTTGAATGAACACAATTAAACGCGACAAATGAAGAGGATGAAATGGAACAAAATTCCCTGCTTATTTTTTATCTTTGAGAAATGTAGGCCATCGAACATCTTTTGTGTGTGTTGGCCTATATGAGATCTGGGATAATGTCAAACTTTGTGATGATCAGCATGTTCTGACATTTATTCTGATTTGGCACATTGTGTATTTGCTTTATCTATAGAGATCGACAGAGTCTCTATTCTAGTGGCTTTTGTAAATTATTCTCAGTCTCTCATTCACCATGCGTTTATTCTCAATATTCAGCATTCAGCGTTAAACTCTAAATAACTTTATGAGCACAGGAAAAAACATCATAATTTGGTTCATTCACTGTCTCTTCTTGACTGATTTGTCGGCACAGTGCCCCTCCTTCCTACTCGCCAATGGACTTACCAACACGCTCTTTGTTACGGCACTGCTCTGCTAACTCTTTTGCTGCTACAGTTGCCACCGAGATCACTGTCTACACGCCAAATATCAGTGCTCCACTTATTCTATTTTATGTGAGCTGGCTGGCTGAACTCTTGGCTTCTGGTGTCAGAGAACATTCATATCCCCATACACTATCATTTTATATTGATTACCAGTCAAAATTTTTAGCACAATGAGGTTTTACAGTGAAGAAAAATAGGTTATACTTTACCTCACATCTGCATAGTGCTGTGTGCATGATGATAAAAAAGAACTACCTAGTAACTGTGCCTGTAATCATTTCACAGTTTCTGCTAATTACTCTTTGCAATGTGTGGGAAAATCCTCAAGTCAGGAGGCAGCACACAGTTTTACTGTAGGATCAAGCTGACCACATGACAGGATGTGTCGCTGCTGAGTTGTGCGTGTGTGTGTGTGTGTGTGTGTGTGTGTGTGTGTGTGTGTGTGTGTGTATGTGTGTGTGTGTGTGTGTGTGTGTGTGTGTGTCAGTATGGATGACACTGCCCTTGTGAGCATCCTCTGAGCACTTTTAGAGGATGTGAAGAATGAAAGAAAGGGATCACGGCTTATCTCCGGACCTCAGGGTCCCCTCGCACCCTTACCCTTTTCTCCCTCTGCTCCTCTGCTCCTTCTTCTATCCATCCTTCTCCCATTATGTGTTATAGCTTATTTGGATGAGGGAGGGGAAAATTTACCTCCAGGGCCTGTCCTCAGAAGAACCATCATATAGTGCAGGATAATAATGTAATGTGTTCTGTAAGGATAATATAATTTGCTGCATATGTACTGTATGTGGATTAGCAGCTTACCAGAGAGGAGGATGTGTAAGGTATAGGAAGAAAGGGAGATGTGCTAGAGGAGAGGAGAGGAGAGGAGAGGAGAGGAGAGGAGAGGAG